>MU614500.1:103572-166389 GCA_025201725.1 Chytriomyces sp. MP71 | reverse complement strand
GACTGAAAAGCTAGAGTTATGAGAATGGAAGTGAGTGTGGGTGTTCAAATACAAGAAGGTTGGAACACACAATTAGTCAAAAGTGATGAGTAAGCATTGATCACTGCCCAAGAATGGCACAGTGGTGTGTTGGATGCTCTGCACACTGAAGTGATTTATCAAACCCAGCAATCAGATATTTGGAAAGATGCCAATACAATGTTGGTGGACACTATGTGGCCAGCAGCGAATGTCGGATTTGGTTTGTAATAGGCAATTTCATTGGCAGGATCATTCAGCCTAAATCATGGAAAAATTCCATTGCATCAAGGGAATCTGTGAGTAGTATTAACATATAGGTCTCCTACTATTATATGATCACCATTGGTAGGCATAGCATCTGTGTCACCTTGGTAGTACTCGTTCCTCCAGTTGTATAAATAATTATTGAGAGTGCTCATAACTGCACTGTTACAGTCTCATACCATGTCCATCCATTATGAGTCAGATGAGGAGAGTGTGAATGAAACTAATATGCAGAGGTCTGTAAATATAGTGCATTCAGCAATAGGCATGTATGAGCTTCACTTAGGGGGTGACATATTGAGCAGGCTAACTATACCTGTGCATTGAATTGGTGCATGTATGATAGGTCCGTGTGTATTAATAAGCTGTCAAGTCCACAATGACTTCCTATCTGCCATGGGAGTAAAGTGTGTAGTAATGATGCAATAAAGACAACTGTGTCAGCTGGGAATGTGGGACCTGTCTAAGAATACTACAATCAGTGTCATGATAACTGAGCCTATCATCATATCTACTACATGGGATCTGTGGGATGCTACCAAGTCAACTATGAGTATGAAAGATGAGATAGTTGAAGTGGTGTCTCCATCAACCAATGGCACAGATAATCTTACATATATGCAGCACCCTAACCATACTGACATGCTAGGTAGAAAGGCTAATGTTGGGTTAGGGATGTTTGAAGCTGATGGATACCCAGACGACAGGTCTAGGCTGAATTATCTGCAGTTAGGATCACATGCACTGACATTCATAGTAAGGCATAAGACAAATGTGTACTTATGCATGCCTACAGAAGCATCACTTGTATTTATACAGCCTCACTTACTGGTTTCATCATATGCACTGTTCATGGAGGGTAGCTTATGCAATACAGGGTAGATTCAGCATAGGCAGTAGCAGTCTTCATAGTGATAGGTGAGGCAATAAGAAGCACAGTAAGTATGTTAACATGAAAGTCAGTTCTTATGGATCTCTGAGGTTTGTGGGAAGCTACACATATATGAAAGCTGCATGCCAATGTCTGGCTGACTTAACACATTCAGTACAAAGGAAGAAGTGGCTAGGTTTATGCTTACACTGTAAGTAACTGAGAATTACTGAGTTTAAACTTAGTGGGAGATACTAGCATGAAGCATGTATCTGCAGTATCCAAGGAAGATGGCTATGAGTGGATCATGGGCTGTTGCTACCATACATGAGCTAGGTGCTGTCCCAATAGTTCTGTCCATCTCTCTGACATCATCAACTATACCTACACTGATTAAGTTGCTGTGAGTCTTACTGAGAAAGTTATGCTGGTTAGAACCTGTCAGAGAAGGGCAACGTCTAGTCTCAGTGGAAGCATAACAGCTCATACAGCTCACATGGGAGGATGTCATACATGAGCTACTACTTTCACCAGTGAATGGTCAAGTCAATCAGCATTAGGCTCTAGACATAAGTTACATCTGTTAGCCTTTACTATTATCTTAGACACATCTCTAGCAAACATCAATTTCATTTGGGATTATCAGCAGGATACCAAGATCCATCAGAGTATTCCCACATAAATTTAACTACAGGATTGTAATCACACTTTGACATGCTTCTGCAGTCTTTCACTGCATATAGATGTGCTGTATGTCCTGTAGAATAATTAAATACTGAGTTAACATAGAGATACAGGTTAGCTACAGGGTTTATGAGTGAGTATATCAATTCATAATTGATGATGGAGAGTATGCAGTGTGATAAGAGGGTCCAGGTCAAGTGCATGTGGCAAAAATTGGACACAATCTCATGTAGATCTCTAGAAATATATTGTCTACAATGTCCATTAACACAGATATTGGTGCCTGTGCCAACCAATGAGGCCCCTCTGCCAATAAAGCCATTGATAGCAGATGTTACAAAGGTGCTAGCTGTATTGAAGCCAAGATAACCTAGGAGACTGGGTCCTTCTTTTGCTATAGCCAAGAATCCTAAACCTAGTGTGACTAAGCTAACACCTACCCATATCTCTTTAAGTACACTGGAGATGTACTCCTCGCATGAGACTCAACATTGGCACTAGCCAGTATGCTAACTATTATGAATACCAGCAAGAACCAACACAATGTGTACAACTTCATGATAGGCATAGGTGTACTACTTGTGTCTATATGCACTAGTATTGCATATAGTGTCCATGAATGTAAACAATTACCTCCCTACAATCTACCACAATGACTGCTCATTTCATATCATAGCATGTGCAGCCAGTCAGTATGTATCCAATATGACAGTATCAGCTGAGATATTCATCTGGGTTCAGCTCCTGGATAAGAGTTATGTATATATGTATTACATTGATTGGTGATAAACAGTGTTTATTGTACTTTGTGGGGGTTAGGGGAGGGTACGTTGATCCCAGCTATCCACCACCAGTCAGTGTCAGCATACTCCCCCTGACCATCTATGGCCCCTGCACTGCCCCTTCCTCCTGGTGGGACAGAGACTGAGGAAACAGTGTGGGTATGTTGGCATCAGAACCCACTCATGGAACGTCACCCTGTCACACTGGAATGCCTGTCAGAAACAATAAACAATCCATTATGCTTTATCATCAGATTTTATGAGTGGCAATGACAGACTATAAAACGGTGGTCTGGCTACATACGCAGTGACTGACACTGCATAATATAGCACCACCATAACTCAAACATAAATTCAGGGCTACAATGCTGCATTCACTATCATGACATGTATTAACACCCTCTGCAATGGGGATACTTACTACTAATAAACCTACAGTAAGTATTATAAGTGTTACTATTCTGATCTTGTTCTTGTCATATTTCATTGAAATTGGAGCAACAACATTGGCATCAGCAATGGCAATGCTGTTGATGGCAGCACCAGAGTGCAGGCTGGTGGGAGCCTTGTCAGTGTTGGCAACAACAAAGGGCACATAGGCAGAAGGGGTTGGGGTGGGCTTGTTGTCGGCAGGGGCAGACGCAGCATAGGTGCACTTGGTGGAGTATGAACGATGGCCATTTTTTGCATTCTGTGGGGTTACGTTCACATATGGCGATGTCTCTTTGTTTCGAGATTTAATCACGAACTGGTTGCGATTTCCATTATTTAATCTCGCCAAGTGCACGCAACAACGCTGCCACGAATCGATGTCGTTCCTTCGAAAGGGGAGAATAGTTTCAGCATGCTCATTGCATAAAACTTGTTGCGCTGAGGGATAGACGAGGCGTGGTCCTCAAAGGCGGACGTAAATTGGGTGGTTCGTGTAACACGGCAGTGTCTTTGCTTTCCTGCAGCGAATTACGTGAATTAGCCAAACTGTTATGATTGGAGCATAAACATGGTCGTGAGGGTATGTGGGGAACAGCACGTTTGGAAGTCAAGGTCCGCTCTGTCCTTGTCGCTATGATTCTCAGCCTCTTTTCTGTAAAATAGTAATGAGGTGAATGATGAAGTCGTAAGACTCGTGTCATTCGAGGTCAAGGGGGAGGGGCGGAGTGCTCAGCAACTGGAGAAAAGTATGAACATCAACGCGCTCGTGAACGACGGACCCTCAGTGGCGGGAGTGTCCAAGACAACGCAGGACCGAGCCGCGATTGCTAAGTTGCGGTTGCAGTACTTTTACGAGACGACGGTGACGGAATGCAAGGTGAGCACAGCTTCCAAGTTGCGGTACACCCCACTCCAACAACCGACGTCATGGCCACCGCCACCAACCGCCATTACCAACGCCCAGGAGCGCGACTCGCGGTGCAAGGACCTCGAGGCGCGCATCGTGTCTGAGAAGTGGAGCGACGAGCGGCGCGCGCTGCAGCTCGCCGCGCTTGGACGGAAGGAGTCCGAGTTCCTGCGGCTGCGTCGCACCCGTCTCACCGCAAACGACTTCAGCACCGTCCGCGTTATCGGGAAGGGCGCTTTCGGCGAGGTAGACGGAACCCGGACGTCAGTCTTGGTCGCCAGACCTCACTCCTCTTTCTCTGGCGTATGCAGGTCAGGCTCGTACAGAAGATTGACTCAGGCAAAATCTACGCCATGAAGACACTCAAGAAGTCTGAAATGCTAAAAAAGAGTCAGGTGAGTGTCTCGTTCGAATTGAGCTGCATGGCTTATCATCCTTTCAAACAGCTCGCGCACGTAAAGGCTGAGCGAGACGTATTGGCGGAATCAGCAAACACTCCCTGGGTGGTCCAACTTTTTTATTCGTTCCAGGATCCTTTATATCTGTACCTGATTATGGAATTTCTACCGGGCGGCGACATGATGACCATGCTCATCAAATACGACGTGTTTCCGGAGGATGTGACTCGGTTTTATATCGGTGAATGTGTTGCAGCCTTGGAAGCTGTCCATGCACTTGGATTTGTGCATCGCGATATAAAACCCGACAATTGTGAGTTCTTTTGGATGATTGGCATATTATTTGACTGTTAGACTGCCTGTTTTACACCGGCTTCGATATATTTTTATTTGGCTTCAGTCTCATCCCTCCTTTTTCTTGCAGTGCTGATTGACAAAGATGGCCATATTAAGCTGTCTGATTTCGGTTCGTTGCGAGTCTATAGCCACGCTCCAATTACTCATGAATGTTTCTAAACAGGGCTTGCAACTGGGTTCCACAAAACTCATGAAACCGCGTATTATTTAAGCGGGGGAGTGGAGAGTGAAGCGTCGCAACCTCCCAAAAATATTGACCTGTCATTCTCGCGAAAAGAACGGATTGAGACCTGGAAAAGAAATCGTCGTTTTTTGGTAGACCCACCTCATTAACCTATTCTTGCTTCTCTTACCGCGACGATGTCTGTCCTCAATCAGGCTTATTCGACGGTGGGAACTCCCGATTACATTGCTCCCGAGGTTTTCTCGCAAGAGTTGAGTTCGTGGCACATCGTAACTGGTTTTGTACTCTGAAACAATCAACTTCATAAAAACGTAGAGGGTACTCAAAAGACGCAGACTTTTGGAGCTTGGGAGTTATTCTTTTTGAATGCTTGATTGGCTATCCACCGTTCTACAGCGACTCTCCCATTGACACTTATCGCAAGATTATCGCATGGCCTGAAACACTCGTGTTCCCCGAAGAAGTGCACATTAGCTATGAAGCTGAGGACTTGATTCGGAGGTAGGATTACATTTCCATTTTCCAAAACTCATGAACCTTCATTCCAGCTTTCTTTGTTCCGTGCAACATCGCATCAAATCGCCTCATATCAAGCAACACACTTTTTTTCGTGGTCTGGACTGGCCCAATTTGCGGCGTATGAAAGCGCCCTTTATTCCCCAGCTCACTTCCATCACTGATACCTCTTACTTCCCCACTGATGAATTAGGAGGAGTGCCCGAGCAGGTTATGTACATTACTGGTTTCTCTGTCTTTATTTTCTAATGCGGAAGCAACTGTAAAACAGGTGCACGACCCGAACGATATGGACGTTGGAGTTGCGGATGACTCGTCTTTGTTTTCTAACTTGGCTTTCTTGGGGTACACTTACAGGCGATGGGATACCGTGCGCGAAAATTTATAATAAAGGATATGAAGGAGAATGAAGTGCACGACTTCATTCTTTGTTTTTGTTGGCTAGTTTTCGACGAAGCAAGATGTTCAAGAAGTTCAGTCTTAAAGAGAGCGTGAGCGGCCAGTCCCTGGTGAAATCCTCGCAGCAGCGGGCGATCCGGGCGAAGGTCCAGGAGCAATACCCGAGCTTAGAGGCTGTCCTGGAGGATCTGATCCCAAAGAAGGCGCAGATAGTTGTCATGAAATGGTGCGTTCCCGGTATTGTTGGGCCGCTTCAGCATGCATGCATTCACATGGATGCAGGGGTGCATCAGTGTCTTGTCTACTGGGGATGGTGGTTGGCGTGCTTCGTCTCAACGTCCAATCCCACAACACAACAGCCACGACGGAATCACCATCGTCTCCGTCAACAATCAAATGCTGTTTTTCAACCACTTTGACGGTCCATACATGCCCACCCTTCGGCTTCTTCATCAATGTGAGTGCGGCCCGAAAGTGCCCCTCTGCTTACTCTCGGTGTAACACTTTTCTTTTATACAGTCCCAGACATGCTGCCTCGCTTCCAAGTCGATCGCGGTGCTATCAAATTCGTGATTGCAGGCGCAAGCATCATGTGCCCTGGACTGACCTCCAAGGGTGGCAACATGCAACCCGGTGTGCCCGCAGAAACCCCAGTTGCCATTTATGCGGAGGGAAAGGAGCATGCATTGGGCGTGGGTTGGACCAAGATGAGCACCGAGGAAATTATCAACGTCAACAAGAATATTGGTGTGGAAAATATGCATTGTCTGTATGACGGGTTGTGGGCGGAAACGAAATAGCCAATAAAACACGGTGAGGGTAGGACATACCGTCGTGGTTGGAAAAAGGAATGACGAAACTCGATCTCCCAACTGAGTCGGTCCGACCCAATGTCGGAGAACGCGAGAAGCGCGCTGGGACGCGCATGTGGTGGCTCACAGTTGCAGCTAGTGTAGCAGTGTGGGTAGGTTTGAGCGCATGTGTCGGCGTGGGACCATTGGGAGGATCTGTGACGCGTGCGGAAGACGTTGGCTTGGCCGGAAGCGGTTCCGGTTCCGGTTCCGGGGGTGGTCTCTGCGCGCAGCTGCCTGCGCTGAAGCCCGCTGGCAACCTGACCTTTTCCGACACAGACGGCGCGTGCGCTCGGCTCTCCGCGGCGATCAGCGTGCGCACCGTCTCGTACGACAACCTTACCAACCTCGCGCCCGGCCCCATCGATGTCCCTGATCCCGTCCGCGCCCCGCTCGAAGACTTTCACGTCCTGCTCGAGAAAGCCTTTCCGCGCGTGCATTCCAACCTGGAACGCACTGTCGTCAACCGTTACTCCCTGCTCTTCAAGTGGTCCGGCACCTACCCCGGAGGTCCCGGGAACGAACCCATGGTCCTTATGGTACGTGTGCATTTAATTTTCCATGTCGCATGCGGCGCTCTGAACACTGTTCTCGCTTCTGGCCCCATACACCTTTTCGACCCGGAAACCAACCCAATATCCCCAACCCAAATAGGCGCATCAGGATGTGGTTCCTGCCCTACCGGATACTATTGACCAATGGACGCATGATCCGTTTGCTGGCTACATTGATCTTGATTTGGGTCGCATTTGGGGCAGAGGAGCCTCGGATTGCAAATCCACCTTGATGGGACAACTTGAAGCGGTCGAGGCTCTTTTAGCTGCAGGATTCACTCCGTCCCGTGACATTTACCTGGCGTACGGATCCGATGAAGAAATATCTGGTCATCAGGTTTGTGCTCCCAGAGGAGCGCCACCCGGAAAGTAACACCACCTCACTTATCATCTTCCCTTCGATTTAATTAGGGTGCCAAATACATTGCCGAGCACATGGAAACCAAGCTTGGCCTAACTGGGAAAATCGGACTCATTGTGGACGAAGGCAGCGCATTCGAAATGTTCCTTGGAGTTCCCGTGGCCAATGTAGCGGTCACGGAGCGTGGATACGTGGACGTCGGCGTAACTGTAGAGACAAAGGGAGGACACAGCAGTGTGCCCCCACCGCATACTGGCATCGGTTATACGGCACTCCTGATTTCTGCCATTGAAGACGCCGAATACGAGTCAAGTCTCTCGGACGAGAACCCTCTGTTACAATATGTGAAGTGCTACGTAGGACACGCAGATAATCCGGACAAAGAACTCACGCGTGCCGTCGCGAGACTCAACAAGGGCGGCCGCAAGGTGCTTGTGGACCGCTTGAGCCACCTTTCCAATGAGTGGCACAGCTTGTTGACAACGACGCAGGCGGTGGATGTAATTACAGGTGGACTCAAGGTCAACGCGCTACCAGAGAAGGTAACGACCCTTATCAACCACCGCATTTCTGTGGACTCGTCGCTTGCCGAGACCCAAAAGCATCTGTTGCGCGCTATTGTGCCTGTTGCCAAGAAACATCGCTTGGATCTGGTTGTGGTAGATTTTGATGGCAAGCATGGTGCGAACGTTGTCGTAGCAGCAGGCGGAGCTAAGGGTGAGAAGCCTACGAATGGTAAGGTCACGGTAGCCCCCAACTTTGGGTATGGACTGGAGCCCAGCCCTGTGAGTCCCTCGATTGGGTCGGGTGTTCGCGCATGGGATATTCTGGAGGGCACCATCCATGCTGTGTACGATCCAGTCTACCATGAAAAGGTAGTGGTGTCTCCTGGTATGATGACTGGAAACACGGATACTCGCTGGTACCACAACCTTTCGACCAACATCTACCGATTTGCTCCTGCGCGTGGAACCAACATTCATACTGTGGACGAGTACGTCACTATTGACGATTACGTGAACGCAATCAAGTTCTACGAGACTTTGATTCGTAACTGGAGTGCTTGATTTTTTTCTTCTCATTGGTTTTTATGGGAAAGAAGATAATCTTCGTCAGCTATCTGGCTTTTGGTTTTGAATAGCAAGAGTTGGGTATTTAAAGTAACCACTCCTCGCAACCCGGTCGAAATATAAGTTTTGCAATACTCTCATGTCAACAGGTCAATCCTCCTTCCCAAAAAGTTATTGCCGATATACAAGATGGGCTTGATACTTCCTACCAGCGTGATCGGAGGCTCAAAATCGCATGCCTCTGGCCGAAAGAATCAATGTCCGAAGATGATGACGAGGCTGTGGCCGGGCAGGACGCCGCGCGACGCCTTCGGGCCGAGACGGCATTGCCACTGAAGCAAGTTGAGACAGCTGAAAAGTATCTGAAGACGCTGCATGCGCGGGTTGGTCTGGCCATTCTTCGGGACCCTGGGGAAGGGAAGACCACGAAACCACCACCAACTACCTACTCCAACACCGACAGGACGCGGACCGCCTCGTGAAGGGCTGCGTGCGGCTTGCACTTGCCCACGAGGCGCAGCGGGCGCCGCTCAAGCGCGAAGACGTGATCAAAAAGGTGCTTGGCAGCCACACGAAGGCTTTCGCGGCCGTCTTCGAGCGCGCCCAGCGCATCCTCAGAGGCCTGTTTGGGCTCGAGATGGCGCGGTTGCCCAATAAGGTAAACACACGGAAGAGGGCCGCCGTAGACTCGAAGGTAGCATCACACTCGCAGGAAAAGAACGGTGCGTCCCCTCCACAGCCCGATAAAAGCAGGACAACTTATTGCGAATGCTCAATCGTTTAGCGAAGGAAATTGCTCCCCGCCATGAATATATTCTCAGAAGCATTATCGCTAAGGATGACATCGAAAGCTTCCGTCTCCCTCAGGAATCGAATGTGCAGGATCGCGCAGTCCCGCTTACCACCCTTCTCGTCATTGTTTTGAGTATTATATTGGTCGAAAAGAGACGCGTCCATTCAGGTGATGACTGAAACTTGCTTTCGACACTGGACTCAACCACAATACCACGTAGATACACTGTTCAAGCATCTGGAAACACTTGGAATCTATAAAAATAGATCCCATGACACGTTCGAAAAGATTGAAGATGTGGTTGGACAGTTCGTCAAAGACGAGTACCTAGAAAGGGGTAAGGTTGATGAATTGGCTGCAGGAAGTAGCAGTGGGTCCGCCTCTGGGGACGAGTATGTTTGGGGAGCGAGGGCCAAGATTGAGTATCCAGAGGCTGACATAATGACCTTCGTTGCAAAGGTGGGGGTACGCGTTCGTTTTCTGTTTGTATGCCCGTTTCTAAGCCGAAACCTGCATCAGATGTTTCCGGACTCAGAAACAGAAAGTATCAAGGCCATTCTAAGTCAAACGGCCTGAAAAGTCAACTGATTTTGTTACTTTATGGGACGCCCTTCCTTTGTCACCCCGTCAAAGAACCAAAACTCTGCAAACTTAATAAATTAATGAGGCGTAAATCATATAAGGTTTTGTTAGAAGGATACAGAGGAACACGCTTATGATGTTTCAGCGACTCATTTTGGACATGTGGTAGTCGTACGATGGCGGACGTGAATAGCTTGGTAGCGGTCTGACATGAGGAGCAACAGCCACGGCAGCCGCCACTACTGCTGCCGTAGCAGCGACAGCAGCTGCAGCTGCCATCCCTTCCATGATTGGCTTCACCGGAGTTGTCGGTGTTACCACTTCGCTCAGAGGTGTTGCGGGGGGCGGTGCAAGCGGCACGGGCGCCTCTGGCGTGACAAAAGCGGGTGTTGTTGTAGGCAACAGACTTCCAGCTGCAGCTGCAGCCGCATCCGCCTGCTTCTGGGCCTGCTGCTTCCGAATGTGGTAAACTGTTCCTGCTGTGACCACCACCAACGCGAGGGCTCCAATCACACATGCAACGATAAATCCAATGTTGAGGCCGGTGGTCTCCTCCGTCACGAGGGCGCCCACCACAAAGTCGGTCAAGTGAGTGCAGGAGCACGTCACAACTCCGTTCTTGACGCTTACTGTCGTGCAACCATCTTGTGAGTAGTCTCCAGTTCCGGGCTGATAGTATGCGCACACGGCTTTGAAGTGAGAGTTTGAAGAGGACAGATCGTAGTTGTTGTTAAAGTCGGGCGTAACTGGGATGGTGAAGTTGGTAACTTTGCTTCCAACATCCTTGCCATATGAGTCGCGGATCGTGAGATCCTCAACGTAATTGTCACATCCAGCAATGTGGTTTGCACCCGTGTTGGGGTAAGCGGCCGAACGCTTAGTTCCACAACTGTAGCTGACGACAGGGTCGGTAGTTTGGGCGCCGTTTGAACTCACGTTGAAGTTGCAGAAGGAAGAATCGAGGTAGGTAAAAGTGGATCCAACTTGGCGAGTCAGGTACCCTGCGTTGAAGCTGTATGGAATTTCCTGGGGTGCCTTTATTCTGGAGAAGCAGCCTTCCAACCTCTCGAGAGCGCTGTTAAATTGATTCACGGCCGCCTGTCTTTCATTATTTTCGATAACAATGCCACTGTACGTTCCCAAAGTTTGATCCAATGTGAGGAATAGGTTTTCAGCGGACATGATATTGACGCAGTTTGGCGGGTACTCGAGTTGTCCGGATTCAGAAATGCGTTCAACAATGCTTCCAACGAGGTTAAGGAAGCTATTTACGGCAGTGGCAGGCATTTCATAGTGTTGACCAGCCACTGTTTGCAACACGCTGGAAAGGAACGGCCCGATCGCAGTAGTATCAATGTAGACGTCAGAAACAAAGGTATCCAGCAAGCTGAGGATTGTGATAAAGTCAGGCGAGGTAACGTTGACGTGCAGGGCTGCTGATCCGATCGCACTAGCAGCGGCTGCGCAGTTGTGTGTTTGAGCGAAGCTCGCGACTGCATTTTGAAGAATATAGCAAACAGTGGAAGAGCATTGGAGGGAAGTTGCATAGCTGTTTGATTTTGGGGTCACCGATGATGCAAACGAACTGGCCACTCCAGATATGGTGGATCCATATTCATCGGTAACAGCTACTTGAATTTGGTAATTACCAGCAGCGAAAATTGATGAGAGTTGGGAAGATCGGGTTGTAGGAGAAATTTGAGTCCAAGTTGACTGACCATCTTGACGGACCATAAATTGAAAGTTGAGGGGCTGTGCAGACGGGTCAAGCGACCAGTACGGACAGCTGTACTGAAGGGGTTCGCTAATTTCTGCCACTGAAGATGCTTGTAGTCTGCAGAATCCTCCAAATGGAACTTCGTACGTTGTGAATGTCTGGGAAGCAGTGGCAACGTTTGCGCCATCCATAACTGTAGCTACAACACAGTATCTAGTGTCTGGAAGCAGAATACCTGGCGCAAATTTAAGAACTTGAGCGGACGTGATGTCCGTCAAAAAGTTGGATGTCCTTGTGAAATCCAGCTTTGAATATGCAGAGTCCCCACAATCGCTCCATGAATACTTGAGTTTCGTGACATCACTCACTGATGCTGGATCCACGACAGCTGTCAGTGCAAATTTGTTGGAATAAGGAGAAGTTGACTCGCGAGGTAAGGCAATTTGAACAGCTGGAACGTTGCCAATGACAACATTGATAGAGGCTGCCGTTGCACTGGTAGACTTAACGCCGGATAATGTATCCAAAACAGCCACATGGAAGTCAAACTTTCCAACGCCCAACCTGGCAGTTAAGTCGTTGCCAACACAGCCCGAGAACATACCAACCACAGACAAAGGACACAAAAATCCTGTGACACCATCAGTGCAAGTCCACGCACATTTGAAGCCGACAGGATTTGGTTGGCTGTATGCATCACTGAACAGCGATGCATCCACACGCAGACTTTCAGTCGCGCCGACAGTTCGCGAACTACCGGCAGAAATTTCGAGAATTTCTGACGCAGTCTTAAATGATGGAGTCGCAGTGTACCACGTACTCTGATCGGTGTACTTGGCACGTAAAGTAACTGTGCATGTTGTACTCGTTCTTAAGCCGAATGGTGGAATAACGAGCTGGGAAGTGGTGTTTGTTTCCGTTGAAACAAGTCCTGGGCAAGTCTTTGCGTCGACGCTCCATTCGAATTCTATGGTTTTATTCACGCCACATTGCTGAGTTGCCTGGGCATCCAGAATCTGAAATTGGTTGATCTTGGCATTTTCTCCCGGTATTCCAGACAATGTCACAAATGGCGTTGAGGTATCAGATCCAACAATTACGGTTGCGCTTGCAGAACCAGTGCCACCCAAGTAGTTTGTCAGAGTAAGCGTGAAGGTAAACGTATCGGCCCACAGCAATGTGATAGGAATGTCACAGACAGCCTTGGTGTGAATTTCAGCAAAACATTCTCCCAGGAATATGTTTAGAGCTGAGGCAGCACCCGTTGGTCCTGCAGTTCCGGATGTAAACTGATACCCTCCACTAGTGTAGTTTCTTCCAGCAGATCCCGTAGTTGAAGTCGTATCCAAAGGCAAGATGATACCGTTACAAGATGGAATGAAAGATGGCGCAATGATGGAGACATCAGGCGTTGGGAAAACGACAGGTGGGAGCACGACGGTCTCACTTTGAGACGGAAGGCAGAATGTCTGGTTTGCCGCCCACAAACTTCCAACCAAGATTCGAATGCTGTTACTGGGTACAATCGCTTGTGAGTCATAAGCTGCAAAACTGGCTTGGAGCAGGATCTTGAGCCTTGTTCCTGTCAGCTGCTGGACAAAGCAGTCTCCTTGAACTCCATCTGACAGTTTTCCAAGGGGCGGAGTTGTCAAAGAACCGTTGTCTTCAGTGGCAAAAACTGCACTGCAAGGCAGAGGATATGAGGAATCAACGAAGGAAATTGTCTGCTTCGTCGTGTACTGTGCCACATTGATAATGGAAGCAGGAGAGTCGAGGTCAACGTAAATACCAGCACCAGACTCAGTAAATTGGGCCGACACAATTTTGGGTCCTTTAGCCACGACCATTACTGTCAGAGGCGTACCACCCGCAACTGTCAAAGTTGGGTACTGATAGTAATTACCCTCCACCAACAACGAGCCAGGAATAACAAACTTCGACGCAGCCATGGCAAACGTAACAGAGTAAATTCCACTAGTGGCGGTAGCAGGTAAACTGCAATATGCACTTGTCGCGCTTGTCACAGTCAAGGGCATGGCGATTCCATTCTCTGTAAAATTGAAAACGCAGAATCCTCCAGTTAGTTGTGGTAGATTGTTACCGGTGATGTCAATCACTTGGTTGCGAACGGTGGTGTACAAAGTCGAGTGAGTGATCGTGTTAACGATCGCGGGCACGCTATAGTAACGGACAATGTAAACTAATGAGTCGTCGACGTAAATTGAGACAGATCCAGTTTCCCCAGTGTATTGAGTAAAGTCGAGCACTATGGAGATGTACTCGCTAGAAATGACACTAGGTTTCCCCGAATAAGCAACGCCGTTTACGTACACAACTGAAGCAGAAGTGAACGATGCACCCCATAAGTATACTGTAACACCGGCGACCTTATTCGAAATCTCAGGTTGGAGACCAAATAAGCTTGTTTTGTGAGTGACGGCAGGAACTGGTTTGGTACCCAAGGAAATGAATGGACAATTTAGGATTTCTACATTTGGGTTTGGCTCGTACACGTCAATATTATTGACGGGAACGTAAGGGTAAGTCAGCTCTTTATAGCTACGGAAGTCGTTATTCTGATAGCGAGCAGCTCCAGTCGGATCTAGGCTCGTGATTCTATTTTCAAAATATGGTAAGTTAGAGGTCTTAATTTTGTTTCAAAAACTCACAAATAGAACCCTGTAGCCCCAGCACTAGCATCGGATGAAACAGGACCAGAGCCATTCACATTAACGAAAGTTCCAGCCTGAATTGTCTTTTTATAGATTGTAGAACCCGGAACAACGTTGAAATCAGCGAAGTAGATTTGGTTTCCGCTGTTTAAGGGCATGCATCAAAAAAAACTGTTAGACGATCGAAGATACTTACTGGCACCATCCTTGTTGAACAACGGGAAGCTCGCCTCCGTATGTGTTGTCAAAAATACTTTGAGGTGGAACCAAAGGTCTGTTAAAGTATCCAAAAGAGTATGCGCCAGTGACGTCCAAGGATTCGAAGGTTTTATACTGTTCAATAATGCATTCAGGGCGGCTTCCATACAGCTTTACATCACAAACTCACGTTGTTTAGAGGAGTAGATGCGTCTACAACAATCATTAACAAGTTCCAAACATCACTGTATCCAGACTCGCAAGGAGCCACCTGGAGGATCGGGAATCCGGCCGATGTTCCGTTGGGGTACAACACCTGAATGGCTTGATTGATGTAGAGGGACGTCGGGTCTTCGGTGGTAGGTACTGAGTTCGCTCCTAAGTTCCAGCATGTAGCCTGTGTGTTGTGCGTCCAGACAACTTGCTGGGGAATCGTGATGGCACTCTTTCCCGTATAGTCCCAAAAGGCCTTGCAGGCAACTTGGTATGGGTTTACAGGAGTGACTACTGGTGGGTTTGGGTTGCCGGGTTGGGTGGTGTTGTAATCTCTGCGGACGAGGAATGCATCCTCATTGAATGCAGTGCCATAAGTATCAAAAAACACCTTTTGCACTTCGGCAAAGACGGCTTGTTGATGTGCTGATGCTCCAGAATTTGATTCTATGTATGGGCGGAGCATGCGCAGTTGATTGGTTTTTAGGTTGGTGGTCGTTGACATGGTCTTTCCGTGATGGCGGTACCAGTGGAGAGACTCGGGAACACTTTGAATTTTGTGTCCTTTGAGCGCAGCTCGGGCCAAAAACTCGTAGTCCTCGAAACCGACACCAAAATCTTCGGTGAAGCCCCCAACATCAACAAAGTAGTCGCGACGAACAAGCATGGCACTGTCACCATACACGTTCTGAAGCATGCCGACTAGCGGAGCTGGACCGATAGGTACGAACCGAGAGTTGGAATGAGCATTGGTTGGGCGAGAGCGACCGCTAAAAACGTCATGACCTCCAGTAACGATGTCTGACTTTGTGTTGATAGCGACCTTCATGAGGGTTTCGATATGATGCGGTTTGGAATAGTCGTCGTCATCAAGGAAAAGTATGAACTTTCCAGCGGCAGCCTTGGCACCAGTGTTACGGGCAGCACCGAGATACCGATTTGATTCAAACAGTACTTTCCATCCCTTGGTCTCCCACCATTTCCATGAAAGTTCTCGTAGGTATGAAAGAGAGTTGGCATCAGTAGAACCGTCGTCGACAAGAATGACTTCAAAGTTCTGGTACGTCTGAGCGTTGAGTGAAGCAATTGCTTGTTTTAGAAGCTGATGGCGGTTGTGGTGAACCAAAACTACTGAGACAAGGGGCTTTTCGGCCAATTCTTGGTATGATTGCTTGCACGACTTTGAAGCACCAGATTCAAAGAACTTGATCCAGTTTGTCACAGAGGAAATAGGAATACTTCGAACAACAGGAATAGCGTCTAAACAAACAAAATAGTCAATGACGAGGGCGAATCAAGCTTCTGAGTGAAAACCACGTACCAGTGCCATCCAAAATCTTCTTTACCTTGTCAGCGAAGCTTGCGCCATCAGTTCCAACAAGAACTCGGTTGCGGTCTGCTTCCGCTAGAACATCGCGAAGGGCACTCCTGCCACTCACAATCAAGGGAACCTTCGCATGAACTAAAGCCTGCGCAACCGCAGCAACAGGGTCATTAAGTCCAGGAATAACAGCAAGGCGACCCATCTTAGTCAGATAATTGACGGTCTCGTCCAAATCACTGACACTTTCGAAGGTCCAAGTCAAGTCCGAGGCGTCCCAGTTGAGACTCCGGAGCTCGATATACTCATCAGGCTTCATGTCGTTAATTTTTTGCATAGAAAATGTTGTAGATGATGGACTTGGTACCAAGAACGTCAATTTTACTTTTGCGGCGTGCAGTTCACTGGTCAGAGCGTCGATGGCATCACAGAAGATCTTGACACCTCCAGCTTGGGTTAAGGGACCCACATAAACAAGCTCTGTGATAACCTCGCTGGTGTGTGGGGTGACTGTAGTGGGCTTGGGGATTGGCTTGTTCAGGACTTCAGCAGTTTCTGCATTGAACGTCCAGTTCGCAGCAAGGACACTGTCAAACACGATATTGGATGAAAAAATGTTCATATCCTGATTTGGCGGACCAATTTAGAGAAGTAATTGGAGTGCGCTAGACTAAAGAATGTTACCGCCAACTCCGCCGTCCGTTTCATGAAATAATCTCGCTTCAATAAGTTTTTGTCTGTAACCAAAGCACTTTTGGAGTCTAGATTTGCAGCAAGATCTATGGGTAGAGTGTCCATTCCGTTGATGAAGAGGGTTTTACTACAGAGCAGGCCTTGACTTTGTGCGAGCAATGTGTAGTAACCAACCCCAGTTGATGCAGAGAAGTACACATGGCTGAACTTCGATGGAGACTGTAGGAAGTATTGGTACACATTGTATGATGTGGCTTCGATTGAGTTGTCACCAAAATCAAGGCCAACTTTGGGCAATCTGTTATTTAGGACAATGGTCAGATTGTTCTTCAGTTCCACATTACTGTACCTAGTTATTAAAATTCCTTTTCGCGAATACATAGCTGCAACCCCTGTGAACTGTGCATTCTCATCTCCCGTGTACAGAACAGTCACCATATACCCTGACCTTGCGAACGAGGTGGCTAGTTCAGTGTTCATGGAAGACTGGCCGTCCATGTGTTGTGGAGAGGAGGTACCCAGCGGCCCGAAGCTTTCTAGGACGAGACATATCGTTTCAGGTTTCGGGTTTGTTGTGGGAACGTCTGCTCTTTCAAATTAGTTTGAGTTCAATTGATAGGACTAATCCACGGCCATTTAGAATCTAGGCTCGTCAACAGACTAGAGTGTGTCCAGTGGGAGCAGCCAAGACAGAATGGGATGTAAATCTTCAACAATTTTCTTCACCTGATGACAACGCGACTGAACAGGCACTGCCTGTGTAGCCCAAATCACACAGGCACTTATCGCCTAGTACTTTAACTCCGTGTCCAGAGCATGAGAAGGAAGTATTGTCACTTCCGTAACCTGTTTGCGGGCGGGTGGGTTGGAAGTGGGATCGACAAAGAAACAAAATCGAGAACATACCCCCAAATAGTGTGTCGCAGTAATTTAAGAGCTGGATAGTTAGGATGAGCAATCGGGGACCCCGCTCCAGGAAGCAACGAACTTACATGATATTTCAGCAGTGTTCCATTCGAATCCGATATAAAACAAAAGGCAGTGGCGATCCCCGCTAGCAAAAGACCAGCAGTTGCCAGTTTATATGAGGTTCGCTTATGCCGTGATGGATCCACGGTTATAGATGTTTGCTGTTTGTTATTGCAGGCTTTGGACGCGACATCAGAATCGCGCTCCTGTAGCAAGGGCTCCCGTTCATCATGGTCTGCCCGTCCAGTCATATTATTGAGGCTGAAGGGAGGTTGACGGGATGTCTATCTAAGTCTAAGTCTACGGGCCTATGCAGAATGTAGGATAGGAGCTTGAAAGTCTAGTTGCAGTCAGTTGTCGCTGTTGGAAGGGGTCTCTTTTTTGCCAGCTACTTTTTCGGAATTGTCAGGTTGGGATGGGCAATCTGGGAGGGTTCATGTCGATCTGAGAGGTCACGTGAAATGACAGGGAGCGCAGATGGGAGAAGGGCCCTGCGCCTGAGCGACTCATGCGTCTATTGTATTAGCAGTGATCAGTGGTTGTGGTTGTGTGGGGGTATCGCCGCCCTGCGGATGTGTTCATTTTGGGTGCTTTTTTCGGACATTTTAGCCAAAAACCATGTTCAAGGTGCGTCGATCGTGGTGAGACCAGGACTGACACGGCAGCCACAGGGTCTTCGCAAAACGGTTGGCAGCCATACGGGGTCCGCCGGGCCGTCACCTGGCGGCTCAAGATTGAATGGGATGGATGAGGGACGGGGGGTCTCGACAAGTGCGGCGAGCGCAGGGACTGGCAAACACGCGGGACCCGATCCGGGATCCGGGATTTTATCAGCATCATCGACCATTTCGGCAGCTGCAAATCTTGGCGGGTTTGGGTTCGGCGGTGGCGACGCGGGATCGCACCCACCGTCACAACAGCTTCAACCGCCGTCCGCGTACCATAATCAGCCCGAATTCGACGAGTTTGCCTTTGACGACGACTTGGACGACGCTGCCCTTGTCGCGTCTGCTCTCGCTGCCGATATGACGTCAGTCGAACAAATGTCCCACAATCACCAGCAGAAGTCACATAATGTCCAAACTGTCGCGAATGCACTCCCAAAACGAGGCGGTCTATTTGGCGGAAGACTCGCGGCTTCAAAGCCCACAAAGCCTCTCCACCCTACCACTATACAATCTTCTTCTACAATATCAGATTATCCATCTGGGGCCATCTTAGACAAACAACCTGCACCTCCTCTGCTTGAGAATAGCAATCAACCACCCGCCACTCATCTGTCTGCCTCTGGATCACACATTTCAAGCAACACTTCTCAAACCAACACTTCTCAGCAACGTATCAATAGCCGGGTTTCGTTTCGACCGCATACACATACAGGTCCACAGCCAAATATGATAACGCCTACGAACCAACCAACAACGCAAGGAAGAAGTTTGCACACCCCTTTGCAACAAAATCAGTTACATGTACAGCAACAAAATAGCTCTTCGATAAATTCTGCTATTTTTCCTGCCAAAAATAGCAAGAATTCATTACTTGAAAAGGCCCAACAAGTAACGATAGAGAAAAATCACACCGATCAGCATCATCAACAACAATCTGAAACGGCGCAAGCAAGGATGAATAACGTGTCACATATGCAGTCAATCATGGAAGGTGCGAGTGTCAATCCAAGGCAAGTACACTCCCAAAGGTCAGTGGCCTCATCACAACCTTCAAACTTTTTTCAACAACCACGAAGACAAGAGAATATGAACTTTGCAGCTTCGAAGAATAGATATGGACAAGCAAAGCAAGAGAATGTGACTGCGCCACCGACCAACCTGCCTCAACCACCACTTGTGGGAATCCCTTCACAAGCGCAACTTCATCAAATTCAAGATGCTTCCGCTTTTCTTCCACCCTCTAGAAATGCGAGAAATGCGAGTGAACCTGAGGTTGGACCTTTAAAACGTACTTCTCAACCTCAAGGATCCGTCCCACGCCCGTCATTACTCAGATTCCAGGCTCCTCTCTTTCCACCTCCGTCAAAACCTGCAGAAAGACTGAATAACCCACGAATACTGACCCCACCTCCACCACCACCGCCTCCGCCCATATCTAAATCAAGCGAAAGCGCTGCCACTGTAGTTCCCTCTTGTAAACGAACGAATTCCCATCAAAATCAATCAAATTATCCGGGAAAGCATCTTGCTCGACATCAAGGCACATTGCAATTGTCTCAGGAAGAGCAACCTTCCTATGATGACGACGACCCTCTTTTTTCAGACGGGGCTGGCTTAGACGACCGAGCTATGATCGCGGCAGCGGCCGCCGTAGAGTTGGATGCCCTCGCGGCGCGAATTGTACCAAAACGATCGTCTCTGGCAAGCATAGACTGTGACCTTCAGGTCGAAGGTGCAGGAACAATAGGGAAGCGACCTGGAAAAAGGTTACCAGGCCCTGCGGGTGAGCTACCCGATCAGGTGAGACCTTGAAATTCGGTTGTATCATGTTTTGTTATGTATCTTCCAAAGTTTCGCCATGCCTCGCCTCGCATTTTGTTTGTCCGGGCCTTCGTTCCTCTAAAGAACAATTTTCTGATCACTATTATTTGGCAGCTTTCCCCTGCATCCCTCCTCGCTGAATCGTCATCACACCGAAACTCGATGGCGCTGGATGGCGGACCGCGCCTCATCTCGGATGCTGCCAAAAAACGGCCCTGTATTATTGGTGGTGACTCTAAGACACCTAGTGATCGCCGCAGGAGTGGCGGTTCAAGCGATGCAACCGACCCCTGCATTCGTTCCACTGCTGATTTCCGAATGGTAGCGTGGTTGACCATGAAACGTTTTGTGGCTGATTACGGTACGGAATTGGCATCTAAGTTTTTTAGTGGATATTTTGATGGCACATGTTGACGATCAAACAGAGAATTACACAAACACCTCGCATCTCACTCCCGCGCTGCTGGCAAGCTGTAAAAACAAGGTATCCGATCTTGTTGTTCTCGTGAAAGAAATCAAGGCCACAGACAACGACGCGAGCGCGGTTTTTGCTGATCCGATGGGGGAAGTCCGTGGAACAGTGCATGCGGGCGTGTTCGATATGTTTAACACTGAAGGCGCAGTGGGTCCAGCAGGAGATGTCGTGAGTGTTGGGAGTGTGGTGCACCTTAAGAATGTAAGTAATGTTGTCATGAAATCCACTTAGACAGCAAAAACTTATTGATCGTTGTCTCCAAAGGTGTCGGTGTTTTTCTTGGGTGCTTCGAATGACGGGGATGCCTTTTTAAACGTTACCAGAAGAAATGTACATGCAGTCTTTACTGCAGCTGGGATCGCTTGCGGGAGAGTGGAGGAAACTCAAAATGGAAGTTGACCCTTCAAGCTTTAAATACCATTAAAAACGGAAAGGGTCATGCATGCCGTCATCCGTCGCATAAACGAATGGAATTTCCATTAATTGAATTTTTGCACGGCAAGGGGTGGGGTAGGGATGGGGGGATCAAGACACCGTCAATCGCAGTGAGAATGCGATCAGAATGAATGCATTGTTCTGGGTCACGAATCCGCGCAAGAAACGGTACTGCACATCCGGTACGTCCCGTGCGGTGTGCGTGTGGCAAACTTTCCGAGATTTTTTTCCGAAACTGGCGAATCGAAAAGTGGAGTGACCCCCACGCATACACCTGCCGACTGCTGTCCACCCACTGAGAAAGCCGTTCCGCTTCTGCCCGTGGCCGTCTCCGAACTTCTTCCGTCTTTAGCACCACGAAGAACCCACTGCGCCCGCCACCGCCGTCCGCCACTCTGCCGTCTGCCCCTCCTCCCATGCTTGGACCTGACGTCAAGACGCCCACTTCCACAACCACTCCGCCCGTTCCCGGTGAAGCCGCTGAGCGAGAGCGTCCCTTCGCATGCACTGTTTGTCCGAAAGGTACGGCTCACCGGCCTTTGACAGCTGGTGGCTTTGATGGCCAGGATTCAGATTCACCTTACATAACCACACTCGAACGTCATTAGCGTTCCTACGCCTCGAACACCTCACCCGCCACCAACGCATTCACACGGGAGAGAAACCGTTCAGTTGCGCTGTCTGCCAGAAAAAGTTTGGACGAAACGACGAGCTGCTCCGACGTGAGTACTTCCCAAGGCCTCTGCTGCTCTATCTGCGAAAGCTCTCCACCTGCACCTTAACTGATATCTGACGAAATGTCCCCTCAATCGATATAGACATGCGCTTGCACCAGCGGAAGGGTGTCACGTTGCCCTCGTCGACACCTGGCCCTGTGGCTGTGCAGTCATTGGCTGAAGCGATTTCGTCTCCACCGACTTTTACTCCTAACTTGAATCAGTCATCATTCAGGCATCACCCGCAACACCAGCAACATCAACAACAATTTCGTCAGAGTGCTCATTTGAACTATAGTGTGTCAGGTGCTGTCCCAGCCGCCGCACCCATCATTGTGAGGCAGCCCGATTCACGCTCACACGGTGCGTTAGCAATTCTCTTGGCTAACTTCGTTTCCCCACATCTTTTTTTTTCGAGCTGCCAGTGCCCCCCACGTGGTTGTTCGAAAAAACAACAAACGCTTGAGATGAACACATTCTGACGCCTTTCTATTTTCTAGGTTCCCAAAGCCACTACACCCAGTACGGTACCACAAGTCCGCAGCACTCGGCATACTGCACTTGTGCAGACTGTCATACGAATCGTCTCGGCTCATCTATCATTCGCCCATCATCAGCATCATCGACTTATCGTACACCTAATTCGACTATCATTGGCTCATCTGCATCTAGTGGCTACCATCATCAAGCCACTTACAACAACCACACGGCATATCCAACCACGATTCCCTCCCAAAATGGAGGTTACACTCAGCAGTACCCGTACCAGCAGCAGCAAATCCAACCTCTTGGATACCAGCAACAGCAGTCAGGCGCTCAACCTCACCCGCTCCCTCAAGGGATGAAGCGATCTATGATGGCTCGACGTGCATCCAGTGCACCAGCACCGGATATGTCGCTCATCCTCGCCGCAGCTGCAGCCGCCGCCGCGGGGCAAATGGAAAAGGAAAACGGACTTGCTTCAGACGGAATCATCGTTGCCCCGGTTGCGTCTTCGGTTCTTGCGAGTACTTTGGTAACTGCTTCAAAGGAAGAAACAGAAGAGCTGGCGGCCAAGCGACGCAAAATGAGTGTTTTGGAGGCGTTGCGGATGTTGCATGAGCCAACGGATGGTGCTCCGGTAGCCTCGGGAGTGGCTGCAGCGAGTGGATTGTGCGGCCAGGTGCCTTACAGCAGCTCTTCGACACCATCAAATGGGCCATCGAGCGCTGTGGTGAGTCCGGTTGCGACAGGTCTCACTGCGCTAGTCGAACCATCTCCGGATAGTTCTATATACTGCAATAGTAACGAGGTAATAGCCATTGCGCCTGCTACAACTGCAAATGGTTCAGGAGGTCTTGAGGACGTGCCTACGATCAAGTCCGAGTCGGCGGGGTGCGAGCCTGCTGTTGTTCAACAGCACCAGCAGCAGCAGTTCGCTGTTCCTGCTAGTCTTGTTGTGAAAGGGGGTCGGAAAATGTCACTGTCGGTATTGGTGTCTCGGCGTGAGAGTATCTATGGCAGCGGCTCACCCGTGCTATTTGCCAAGAGCCCAATCAAGGAAGAGTCTTTGGCATTGGACTGATTTATTTCTAAATGATGAGACTTGGTTTTTTTCCTTCCGGTGGGACATGGGAGCGTGAGGCCACTCCTTTCAACGCACATCATCTGCATTTCGTCACACACTTTTAGACGCGCAATTGTTAGTGTGTCCCTCCTTTCCCCTTTCGTTCTTTCCGTAATTTCGTCGTAGTAATTTTGATTTTTTCTGATACTTCGGTATTTATCAAGGAATGAAACAATCTTTATGAATTTTCATCAGACGAAAGGACAAACTAAACGGTCTTATATGCGTCATAGAGATTCGATTGAAAACTTGATTCCTAGAAGACAGTTGAGTCAAAACTGACACCACATCACTGCTGTGAAAATACCTGCACCAAACGACCTAGTCTCGCGTTGAACTCTTCAAACGTAAGACTCCTCGGCATATGATGCGGCATGAGGCATGTGTCCAGAACACTCCAAAGGACTTGAAGATGCTTGATGGGTGGAAAGTTTGCCTGTAGTTGGAAATGCGTGTTAGATTATCGGATGCTAGCTGTCCCAGAAAAATTTAAGCACATTAATTGGCTGCACTTGTCGCTGTAGATGTTGCTGTGGTTGATAGAATTGCCGGGTATGCGCTATTGTCTCCACAACTTGCTGCTCGTTCGTGTCATTGTTCTTGTTGTTCAAAAGGAGGTGGATAAGATTGACCCCCGTCTGTGGGTGCTCTGGAACAACCTGAGGGGGTGCAACACTGGTGGCGCACTTCCTGCGTGGATGATTGAGTTTCGAGAATCATGTATTTCCACGTCAACTTACTCTTGAAGTGACTCTGCCAGTCGAATTCTATCCTGTGGTTCATATATCCAGAGACCCTGCACACGATCTGCGTTGTGGCGGGATGAAAGGTTAAGAACATCCCGAAGTCCTTCTCTTCCAAGCACCAACACAGGGAGCAGGAAAGCAATAGCGTGAAAATTACCCATGCGTGGATCCCTGTAAATGACGTAGTCGCCCGTGACTTGGAACTCGATTGCATCAACCAGGTCCACGTCAAAGTTGTCCAGCGAGAGACGGTTGAGGATGAGCATACGATGGCGTATGGCCGCGTTGCGTTGCACAATGAATAGGGTTCCCTCAATCCCGCGCTTGTTCTGGTTTGCGACCCAAAGGAATGGGAAGTTAGGGGTTGGGTTCCGCACAAGCGCGGCAGGTCCCACCCACGACTGCTTCGTCTCGTCAAAGTCGTACACCACAACGTGGCTCGTGCTGTCCAGGATTGCGACAATCAGTGGGTCATGTCGCTGCAGCACTCGCAGATTGTGGGCGTTCCGCTGTTCTGCATTCATTCCAAGCGAACTTCTTTTCAACGAGTTTCTTTTATTAACCCGTATGTCAAGGGAAAAGGTTCCCTCCCCGCCCCACATCATCCACAGACCCAAATGAGAAAAGCAAATTATTGCATTTACTCAGACTCAGCAGCACGGACACGGCCACCGGCGTTGATGACCTTAACGTCCAACTGAAGAGCACGCTCAACGATGGCAACACGCTTCTTGGAGCTCACGTTGTGGGCAATCTCAGCAGCGTAACTGCGGTTGTGCATCAAGAGGAGGTCCAAGTCGGACACGTTGCTGACTAGGAACTTTCTGAAACCGTTAGGAAGCATGTGCTTGGTGTTGGCGTTGCTTCCATAACCAATCGAGGGCATGGCGATCTGACCCTTGAAGCGTCTACGGACACGGTTATCAATACCCTTGGGCTTTCTCCACGAAGCCTTCAAGAGAGACGGGATTAGTGACGGCCCGAACTCCAAAGCAAGAATGCCCTACATCGATCTTCTTGTAGCGGTCACATTGGTGACGAGTGAACTTGTTAGTTCTCTTCTTGACGATGACATGCTTCTTGACTGGAGTGACCATTCTATTGAGGATTATCAGTAACGAACAATGAAAAATGCTAGGTAAGTGAATCGATGAGTCCAGACGTATTCCCTCATGAGATGTGTCCGTCAGCAAAGCGTTTCGTTTCATCTTCCAAGATGATGCGGATGAAGCTGCAGGGCACGTAGTCCAATACCAACCACCAAGAGGGTCAGCCGCTGCCATGTCATGTTTCGGGATTCCAGCATCTGTCTCGCCAGCTCCGTCCGGAGACAGCGCTGCCAATTGAGCAGGCCCGACATGGCCACAAAAACGGCTATCCTCCCATCCCAGCACACATATCCATAGTGTTTTCCGTTTACCAATTCTGGTGATATTCATGCATGGTGCGAGATATGTTCATGAAGCGCGAATGGCGATCGGATGGATGAATAGGTGGAGTCGGTCGGTTGCGCTCAGCATGGGACGGAATGCTCACTTTGGGGATTTTCGCAAACACACAAAACAAGCCCCTTCATAGTTAAACAGTCGGACATGCCAGCTCGCCTCACAGTCCTTCACCCCATATTACCATTTCGTAATCATTTCGTTTATTATCCACCATTGCTGTGCCACAAAGAGTATCCCTGCGGACCCACGCACTTGCAGCACGAGTCGCATTTGTACCTTTTCTCCATCTTCTTGTCCAGTCATATTCGTAGTTAGAATCTTTTTGACGGAATATTTGATTGCTTTATGCCTCTCGGCTGCCACCTCCATTTTGTGGCACTGCAACAGGCACTTGCGAAGCCAACAGCCTGGCGAAGGGTGTGCGGCCTCGAATGCGTGCCAAGAAGTAGGAAGATAAGCTCCATGTCGGTGTCTTTTACCTGGGCTTTTATAGGGGTCTGGCATAACTATCTCAATTTTCCGCGTCTGAATTTCGACGGCTCAACATTCTATTTCCCTGAGAGTATACCTCGTGGCCCCCTCTGGTCCAGCTTTAGATACTTCCGCGTTTGAGACATTCAATCAATATCATGTTAGGCCCCGCCGCAATCAAAGACCACCCTTCCTCGATTAATTGCGAAATGGAAAGTTGTGTGAATGACTTTGAGGCAGGTGCGTTAGGTTTAACAGGGCAATCAGGCTTTGCGTGTTTGCGAAAATCCCCAAAGTGAGCATTCCGTGCCATGCCAAGTGCAGCCGACCGACTCTACCTATCCATTCATCCGATCGCCATTCGCGCTCCATGACCGTATCTCGCACCATGCATGAATATTACCAGAATTGGTATACGGAGAACGCTATGGATATATGTGCTGGGATGGAAGGATAGCCGATTTTTTGGAGGTGGCCATGTCGGGCCCGAACGAGCGGCGTTATCTTCTCTGAACGAAATGGAATGCGCGCCACGAGGGCTTGCGGAAACTTTAGGCAATTCGGGGTGGTATTGGGGACGTGTCTGGCGACAATGGCTTCCCGTTGGACCAGCTAACTCGAGTTAGAGCTTGGTGGAGGACGACTGATGCAATGCAACTCGAAACACACTCAGATGCCGTCGATGCATTTCGTATTTCCTGCGGATGCTGACTCCTGGATGGTGGATGTTGGCTAACGAATATATTTCCTGACAGATGTCCCAGGAAGCTGTCCAAACCTACGGTCGCAAGAAGACTGCCACGGCTGTCGCCTTCTGCAAGAAGGGAAACGGTCTCATCAAGATTAACGGCTCTCCCCTCGAGCTAGTTCAGCCCGAGGTCCTGAAGCTTAAGGTTTACGAGCCTGTCCTGATTCTTGGCCAGGACAAGTTCGCTGGAGTCGACATTCGCATCCGTGTCAAGGGTGGAGGTGCTACTTCCCAGATCTACGCCATCAGACAGGCCCTTGCCAAGGCCATTGTTGCCTACTACCAGAAGTGTGAGTTTTCTGTCGGACTGTCATGGAGTATGCAGACCTAACATAGATTTCTGTAATTCTAGACGTTGACGAGGCCTCGAAGCGTGAGCTGAAGAATGCCCTCACCAACTACGACCGTACCCTCCTTGTCGCCGACCCCCGCCGCTGCGAGCCCAAGAAGTTCGGAGGAAGAGGAGCCCGTGCCCGTTTCCAGAAGTCTTACCGTTAAATTCTGTTTCTCTTTGGGTGTTTTCCCGGATGAGGGATGTTGTGTGCATTGGAAAGCGGGTGTTCGAGGCACCAATAAATCTGAATACTTGTGCTAAAATGTTGTCCCTTCTGGAAGCGTGAGGAGTGAGAGGTGCAGTTGTTGCATGCGAGAAAAAGTCATTCAAAAATGCATCGCGCGTCAAGATCTACTACCCCATTTCGCCGTGCCTCCTTCAACACACATACGCAGCGATGGAGCACCGGTAGCGCAGCTCCGAACAAGTTTAGCGCGCGGATCACGCAGCCGAAGGCACAGGGCGCGAGCCAAGCGATGCGTAAGTTTTGTTGCTCCATGTGCTTTCGGTCTTGCTCCTGGTTGTCACCCAACAACCGGTAACCCAAAACCGAACCTTTCCAATAATGTATTTTGCCAACCACTAGTTCATGCGGTCGGCCTGTCCGAAGCGCAGCTGTCCCACGCGCAGGTGCGTGACGTCACACTTGCTTATCAGATTTCCTTATCTCACTTGCCCTGTCTCCCAGGTCGGCATCGCGTCCGTCTGGTATGAGGGAAACCCGTGCAACATGCATCTCAACAAGCTGTCCGCCGCCGTCAAAGAAGGCGTTGAGCGTCGCAAGCTCGTCGGTCTCCGCTTTAACACCATTGGTGTCAGGTAGTACTTTCTCGGATGGCTTCCTCCTGTCTTTCCTCCTCATTAATTCGTGGCGATTAGTGACGGAATCTCGATGGGTACGGAGGGCATGGGATACTCGCTGCAGTCTCGCGAAATTATCGCTGACTCGATCGAAACGGTCATGAAGGCTCAATGGTACGATGCAAACATCTCCATTCCGGGATGCGACAAGAACATGCCGGGCTGTGTTATCGCCATGGGTAGAGTTAATCGACCATCCATCATGGTCTATGGCGGTACAATCAAGCCTGGCGTTTCTGGAATCTGTGGCAGTGGCGGTGGTTAGTTCGTTTTCATGTTTGAAGCTGCCATATGGGAATCAAGGTTAAGCGAATGCATATGGCGGCTGATCAAGATTCGCTGGTACAATTCAAAACAGAACGAAAGACTTTGGATGTTGTCTCAGCGTTTCAGAGTTACGGCGAATTTCTTTCGGGAAGAATTACGGAGGAAGAACGCGTCGATATTGTTCGCAATTCTTGCCCGGGAGGTAAGTGGCTCAATGCGTGTTAGTCTATCTTTCTTTTTTTCTAAATGAAAGTCGCTTTCCCAGCTGGAGCCTGCGGTGGTATGTATACGGCCAACTCCATGGCCAGTGCCATCGAGTCGATGGGCCTGACTCTACCTTACTCTTCCTCAATCCCCGCCGAGGATCCACTCAAGATTCAGGAGTGCTTTAAGGCAGGAGAGGCGATTGAGAGACTCCTGATTGACGACATTAAGCCGTCCGACATTGTGACAAAGAAAACCTTAGAGAACGCAATTGTTCTCACCATGGCCCTTGGAGGTGCGTCTTTTCAGGCATGGATTAACGAGATGCTCATTTACCGTATTTGACTTCAGGATCCACCAATGTCGTACTTCACCTGATTGCTATTGCCCGTACCTTCGACATTGAATTGGCTCTTGAAGACTTCCAGAGGATCAGTGATAAGGTTCCATTCATCGCCGACTTAAAGCCAAGGTTCGTTTGATTTTCATGCTTTCGTTAGAATTCGCGCTTAAAACAACATATCTGCAGTGGAAAATATGTAATGGAGGACATCCACAAGATTGGTGGAACCCCAGCCGTCCTGAAGTTCCTTCTCGCAGAGGGCCTTATTTACGGTGACAACATTACCGTTACGGGCAAAACCTTGCGCGAGAATTTGGCCACCCTCCCGGGCCTCACCCCGGGCCAACAAGTCCTGCGCCCACTCTCGAATCCAATCAAGCCGAGCGGGCACATTCAAATTCTTCGTGGTCAGGTGGCGCCGGAAGGCTCTGTCGCGAAGATTACTGGAAAAGAAGGCCTTTATTTCAGCGGGCCGGCCAAATGCTTCGACTGCGAGGAGGACATGCTGAAGGCTGTTGAGGGTGGCAAAATTGTGAAGGGTGATGTTGTCGTCATTCGTTACGAAGGACCTAAGGGTGGACCTGGTATGCCGGAGATGTTGACACCAACGAGTTTGATTATGGGAGCTGGGTTGGGAGATTCTGTTGCTCTCTTGACAGATGGAAGATTCTCGGGGGGTAGTCACGTGAGTTTGCTCCTATTGTTTTATATTTCTTTTGATACAGTCTGCAGGGTTTCATCATTGGTCACATTTCTCCGGAGGCGCAAGAAGGCGGCCCGATTGCGCTTTTGAAGGATGGTGACATCGTCACGATTGATGCCACTAAGCGAGTGATTGACACCAATGTCTCGGACGTGGAGTTCGCTGAGCGTAAGGCAAGCTGGGTCGCGCCGCCTTACAAGGTGACCAAGGGAACGCTGTTCAAATTCATTAAGACTGTCAATAGTGCATCTTTGGGATGCACAACGGACATTTAATGTTTCCTCGCCATTAAAAAATAAATAAAATCATCTAATCGTCAAGTTGCAGCAATGCCGCGACTCCCCGCAATATCCAGTGTTTTTCAGGTTTGTCCGATGGAAGCTTTATACCTATTACGTAATTGGTAGAGTGCCCAGTAGTCGATAGCACTCCACGTCGTGCACTAGTTTTATAGACTGGACAGTCATACGTTCCTTTCGGCTTGTAGTCTGCTGTCCGACCCGGTTTGAACCAAATAACTGGCAGGGAGTCATACAAAACCTTATTGAGAGATTCTCCGATCACAGACTTCTCCTTATTCCATCGTGCTCCCTCTAAGAACAACCCGTTGACATAAACTCCGTTTTCAGGTGGTGCCGTAACCGAGGATGCTGGCAAGCTGTTCATAACTTCGAATTCGACTCCCAGCTCATCAATCGGGATGCTAAATTTCCTCGCGTAGTTTTGCAGAGCGGCCGTTATGAAAGACTGTGTGAAGAAGAAGCCGGACATCCAAAACAGCTTCGGACAACCCTCCTCGAACCAGGTTTGGAAAAATTTGATACGCAGCACGAGATCCGTGACGTAAGAGCCAAGTGGCTTCAGGGACGGGTAACTTTTAGAAGCCCACATGGCGGGGACTCGGCTGATGAGGATACTCTTGCAAAGATCTTCAAGCTCAGCGTTCATGACGACAAGTCCACGAATTGCTTTTTGGACGTTGACGAGACTGACGAGGATGATTTGAATGAGCCTGTTGAAACGAATCATTTCTTGAATCAGAACGGTGTTCATGCTTTCGTTGTAGTTGACAGGGAACTTGTTAACTGCGGCTTCGATGTTGAACGTCCTTGGGATTCTGTTTAAAATGTCCGCAGCCACCTCGGTTACAATTTCATCATTGGACTTGCCACCTCCACCACCTCCCGAAACAGAGGCTTCTTGAGTCTTAATCACAGACGCAAACAAATTTTTGGTATCTGCTAGCTGTTTGGCAATGTCTCCATTGTCATGAACCCCAAATATTTCGGGACTTTGATTGAGTGGCAACTGTTTAATATACTCGACATAGTCCGAATGCTTCCCTTTTGGAGGCGGGTAGTAGATACCAGATGGCGAAAACTTATAGTTGAGATCGTCCACCATTGCTGGGCAGTAGTATATAGATAGAATATTCATGAGTGTTCTTCGATCCCAGTCATCTGTTACACGACCTCCATAGTTGCATTCTCCTGTAAGATAAGAGATTGCTTTGAAAGGAATCTCTTCATATTCGTCAAGGAACATGAGAAGTTGTCGCATTGAGATTCTTAGGTCAGACTCGTTAAATTCATACGGAATGTTCCACCCCAATGGTCCAAAGTTACGACGTTCTTGAATGACTGCATGGAATGTGCATAGTCCAAATAATAATTTTTCCCACTCTGCCGGTTTTGTGCAGCTGTTGAAAAACTTTTCATCCGCAATGGGATCGCTGATATAACTTTTCAGCAAATTTGCTTTGACTCCTTTCGGAGGCTCATTAGTCATCTTCACGCCTACTTGAAGAATCGCACTAGGGAATTTGTCACTCGGGTATGACGTGAGCCATAAACGGAAGTCTTTGTGCACCGAGGCAGTTGACATATCATCAACAATCTTTTCCAGGGAGCCCATCCAACTAACTGCCAAGTGACAGTTTTGAAGCACGATCCATGTTCCGCCTTTTTGACCGTCTTTAATCATAGTTGCCGCAATAGGTCCTTGTCCTTGACCAAGGGAGATGGACTGACATTTAAGACCTCCCATGCCCTTGTCATCCGCGAATTTCAGCAACCTAAAATGAAATCAATACCACTCTAGTGAATTGATTATAAGGACAAACTCACTGAGCCATGGGATCTACTCCAGGCGACAGAATGAATATTAGAGGCGTTCTGTTGCTGGAGTCGTCATAACTGCCAGCCAGATCAAAAGTGGGTGGCTCAATGAACTTTTGGCCCAGTTTGAGCTTTACGAACTCCTGAATAACTGGAACAATTTTTTCAGGTCTCATAGCACGAACAAGGATAGCCTTCTCCAAATCATTCAGCTGCGACGCCCACTTTCCAGGAATAGGTGCCCCCACGGCATCGGCACAGTCAATATACGCTTTCCATTCGGCGGGTTTAAAATCTTCGTTGAAGCCCTTGAAAGCAGGCATGTCAGACATGCGACATATTTCAGCCCAAGTCTTTTCAGCTATCGTATTCGGGTCTGGGTTCGGAACTGACGAACCCAGTCCAACTCCTCCAGTGGTGAGAAAATTGAATTCAATCATGTCTAACTCATTTTTCCCCTTCAATATCGCGGTGCACAACAAAAATGAGAATACCAGCTTGTCCTTTTCAAACAACGACCGACACACATTACAATATAGCGAGTAAGTGAAGTATGTTTCAAGTGTTTTCAGCCGGCGTTTAACCACACTTGATTTAGCAGATAGCGCAATAGCGTTGATGAAGAGATCAATAAACCAATTCAAAGAATACTGATACATGTTTTCGATGTTGGCCAAATCAGCAATGCAAAAGAATAGCACAGACGAATGACTTGCAATTGGTCGATATGAATCGCGAGTTTCATCGATCTTCTTTTCTGTCTCCTCGGCAATCTTTTGCTTCTCAAAAAGTTCAACGGAAAGCACTTTGGACGAAGATAACACTTCAATGGCTGTTTCGTTTTGCAAAATGTTTCCTTCTGCCGAGGATAGGATGCTTAAAATTTGATCCTCAATCTCCTTCAATTTCTTTTTGTTTTCTGCACTTTGCAGAATGAGCTGCGTTTTCTCTTCTTCAAGTTCGGGCCTTTCCTTCGCCACAACAATTCCAAGAAGCTGATCTTCAAGACCCTCTGGGGTAATCATAAAGTTGAGGACAGATACTTTGACTGAAACTTCTGGAAGATAGTGCGGATTCCGCAGCTTCGTTGTGATGTAGAGTTTGAAATTATCATTATACTCAATGACTGCATCTCCCAAACGAATGCAATTGGCGCCCCCTGATTTAAATACTTGTTTTTGAAGTACTGTATCCAAGATAGGATCAATTTCTTCTTTAATGTTTTCTAGCAGGACGGGTGCGCCGAAAGTGATCGCGTTTTCCAGTACACGAACATAATCTGCATCAGTCAATTTTATGATTTGCAAATTATTTTCTTTTTCCATATTTTTGACCCACTTGTTCGCTGTTAAATATAGTATTAGTTTTACTCAACCGAAAAGTTTTAGTGACTGTAACTCTCACCTTGGCCTTGTGGGTCAATCATAAGAGGCCACCTACGTGCATTTGATACTATAATGCCGTTATCAACTGAGAAGGCATCAGAAGGAAGTCCTGCAATGTTCCATGCCCTTGTTTTGATAGGATCTCCGAGGACCTTTTGTAGAGAAAACACGTCTGAGCAAGCGATTCCTTCGCTCTTGCACTGGGCTAGCCATTCTGCAGCACATTCAGTTCTATAAAATTTGGTAAATGCACCCAAATATGCCACAACTCCAGCGGATAACAATACGTCTCCAGACAAATTATAAAGTGTCTTGTCTAACTGTACCACAACTTCGGTCCAACGCTGCTTTTCTCCTCCTAATCCGCCTAGTAGTTTTTGAGCTCGATCAAGCTGCTCCTCACAGCTTTTGACTTCTTTTTCAAGACGTTCTTTTTTCGCTGAAAGGGCGTCGAGGGTGTTGTTTAACGATGTCAAGCGGTCTTGCACTGCTTGCAAAATAGACCGTTTTTCTGCGAGACCTGCAAGAATAACAGCCAACTCTGCTTCAGCGTGCGCCAAAGCGATTTGCTTTGGGGCCACGACTTTGGCAACCTTATCATATGACTCCATCGCCATAATCCAGTTACACAATCCTTCAGCAGCAGAACTTGCATTTCTAACCTTTTCAGGCTTGAATTCAGGGTTTGGTATGAATGTTGTTCGAATTTTTTTGATGACATGAGCAGGAATATCATCTTTGTCGAACGTTTTCAAAGAATCGAGGAACTTGGGATCTCCCAGCATCTTCAATGATGACTTCCAATAGTCAAATATCATTCGTCCGGACCCACTTGGGTCTGGGATCTTTTCTGGCTTTATGTCCTTCATGACACATACGGCTTCCATTACTAATTTCACACCGTCAGGGGGATTCTGTAAATTTGAATAATCAGAAAGATATAAATGCGGGAATACAGCACCTTCATAGATTTGACTAAATCAATGTCTGACTTTTTTAGGGTATCCAAAGCTGTCAGCGCAGCATTCAGCAGCGGAAGTGCAGTTGCCAAATCTGATTCACACTCAGTTTTAATCGCAGAAGATTCTGCCGCTTTCGCTGATACGACTGCTTCTTCTGCTGCAACAACTGTTCTTGTTCCCTCAACTTCAACTGATTCTTTTTCAATTTTGATCAACATTTCAGACGTTTCTTCGGAGGTCTTCTTCAATTGAGGTTGCAGATCAGACAAATCAATCTGCATCTGCATGACTTGATCTGCAGCGAATTGAAGCTTTTCAAGTCCTCCAGAATAGCGTTTTCGAATTGAAGAAATTTCCTCCAATTTTGATCTCAAAAGCATTTTATACGCATTAAGAAGCTCCAAATATGAAGTGGGGGTCACGTAATTGTGTCGACTGAGATTCGACAAGAACTTTGTGGAAAGATTAATGGCCGATTGGTGAAAATGGCGACACATGACAACTATAGCGTCGCGAATGGAATCATCAACTTCCAAATCGCTGAAAAATTGCTTCGCTACTGCCTGCAAAGCGTCTTCAGGCCACTCGTGAAACCAATCAATAGTGCAGCAGTTTACGATCGACGAGAACATCCTCATACGCGTCCTGAATGCGTCTCCAATAGGACTCATACACAAAACAATATGAAGATTCTTCTTGACACGTTCTACAAAATAGTTATACATGGTCGCGGGACTACCGTCACCAAGCTTTCCCTCCTCTTGAGCATCGTTCATACATTTCTCGATGATGTTCTGCTTTTCGTCAGCCGCAAAAATATTTGGAACGTCACCAGCGTTCAGAAGATTGCTAACGTCTTCAATAAACGACTCCTCCTTGATTTGTGTATCAGGAAATAGGAACACTGTCTTCTTGTTTTCAGCTCCTGCTGCTAATAATATTTTTTTCAAATCATCCCTCCATTCAACGCGTCCATACGATTTGGAAATTTCAATCTGAAATTGCTCGTAGTTCATAATAAATGCAGATAGCCGCGTTAAACTCTGTCGTCCACTACCGCCGACTCCGACCAAAAGAGCGTTTCCACCTGGTAGTTTCAAAATTCGACACAGCCTTGCAACGTGTTCGATGGCAAATCGGAAGAGGACGAGGTTAAGCTTAGTCTTTTTGACCTGGTTGTACTCATTTAGGAAGACTGCGACCACTTCAGTGATTTTGTCAAAGTCAAGCATTTCAATGTAGTCGCTGTCCTCGTTCGGTCGTCTGGGGCTCAAGATATCTCCAAATACCAATCCTCTCATATCATCTTCCATCAGAACAATGGTATCATTTTCACCAATACCACTCGCGATATTTTGAAATACATCGTCGGGTTCGCAAACAAATGATTCTTTGATAGTGTCAAGCAAATGCGCAAAAAGTCCGTATCTATCGTCATCTGATATTAGACGGTCGCAATAGACACGATAAACTTCGTGAGCCCAGAGTCGGATCACTTGGTCAGGAGACTGGAAAAAGCCAGGTTTAGCCAGTAGCATTCCTTGGATAACTTTGGAAAAGTCTCGCAAGTTGAACGTGTAGTGAGTTTTCGCTGGCGTTGGCAACAAGTTGACAATGACCCATTTATAAGTACTAAGCGTCGCTTGAATTACTCCTTGAGCCATTTCTCTGATTTCTTCTGAAAACTCATATCTGCCGAAGTGCCAGCTTAATATAGAATGGAAGATCCTGGCCATGGTCAGGTCATCAAATTCGTTTATGACAACTTGACTGAAATGTCGCGCAAATCTTGGCGTGATAACATTGCGACCACCTCCGGGAGGGCCCATTGCGCCGATTAATTGAATGTCGATCAATTCGAGACGCGATGTATCTTTCTTGTCATACCAATTTCCATGATCAGCCCATTGACGGAAGAGCTCAATAGGCGGTTGAGCACCGTACTGCTCCTTGGCGGGCACATTCATGTCATCAATGAAAATGATGTAACGTTTACCAACAGGAGGGCCAAATACTCCTTTTCTCCGTTTGTCGAGTTTGCTCATCACAATGTCTTGGGTCTGGTTGGCACTAGTTCTTGCTGAAAAATTTATAAAAATTGGAATATATTTATCTTTTGAAAGCCCTGTCAAGAGTTTGTTTGCGATGTATTTTGATTTGCCAGTTCCTGTTGGTCCAACCAGAAGGTAAGCTTTGGTATGAGTGACAAGGAGCTCCATCAAGTAATTGTATCGCGCAGTATCTTTTGTTGGGATAATAATGTCTCCATAGTCAGCATTGGCAGGGATTTCGGCGTGTTGAATGGTATTAATCCAAAGTCTCCACGCATCAGTTGCTCCGGTTTCGAACACGTAGTCATACACCGTTGCTCCTTCTTCCTCCGTAGGAATAGGTAGTTGCATTTCAAAAGACTTTAGCATTAACTCTCTGAAGAATGCATCAAACTTGAGCTGACTTGTAGTATCTACACTACCGCCAATAGACCAAATAAGAGAAAAAACGAATTTGCATTCAAGCCTTTTTTTGTCCTCAGGCTGGTAAATAGAAGGTTTTGCTCTGAATTCATCCAAAAGGCTGTCCAATAATTGAACCAATGAATTGACTAGGCCGATTTCGGAAGTAGGTGAAAGCTCCTTGCAATCTTTCTTGATAAATTGTAAAGATGGAGGGACCAAAAGATCAAATAATTGAAGTATCATATGAATATTGTCTGAGGCCATAAATTCAAGACTTTCTGTCCAAGATTTTACAAGTGGCCGCCATCCCATTCTTTCTGGCTCAAGATACACCATTCCACATCGACTCACCGTTGCTGGAGAAGCAACAGCAAGGTCCATTACTTCAAAGACTAGACTCATTGTATTCGAGAGTTGAATGATTTCACCACTCATTAGACACAATTTCTTGTTGTCATCCAAAACTAGATATAAGGTTTTGAAATTACTCGGATACATATTTTTTTAGCTTACCGGTGTTCATGTTTTCAACCCAAATTGCGTCGACAGGACCATCGAAGATAACCCATTTGCGATCAGGAGATGGAGAGCTTGCAAATGATCTGAATGATGTTGCAAGAACACCGTCTGTCCACTCATGAGAAACAGGGTCAAACTGACCATACAACTGCCCCATTGTAATGGATTTTGGGTTTATAACTTTCACTTGCACTTTTTGGAATTCCTCAGTATTAACAGAAGCACATAGATCAGTAAGCGCCTCAGCTAGCACTCGATAGGCTGACGTTTTGCCAGAAAAAGGCTCTCCAACTATTCCGTCACTGTTAATTCTAAGTTGGAAACCAAACTACAGAATCACCTAGCATATAACCGTGTCGCACAAGCATCATCTCATACAATTGAATGATCTTTTCAACGAAGGCTGGAACCATTTGCAAGCAGAGTTTCTTGCAAGCCCGTTCGATTCCCCCTTCTAGCAGAGTATAATCTGGTTTCGGTAGTTTGACACCAGGAAACAAATCGGTCGCAATTCCTTTAAATAGGGCAATGTCTTGTGAAAGGAATTTAGGAAGGTTGACGTCTATAATTGATCGAAGGACAAGAATTTGTTCGTTCTCATCAGGATACTTGAGTTTCAGGTTTCCGGCTGCAGTTAAGACACTTTTCACAGCTCGCATTCCATAATCATAGTGGTCTTGGGAACTAAGTTGCTCAGAGCACAAGCGATATGTTGCAGAGATTTTTCTTGCCAGGTTTCTGGCTTCGATGAAACCAAATGAGTAGAGCGTGATCTCGCCTATTAGAGTGTAGTCTGGAACCATCATTGCAACTGTTCTGAAGAGAGCTTTTAAGTTGTCTGGGAGTTCACTGCGGCCCTAATCCGAAAAAGCGTTAAACCAAGTATACGATCTGTTTTGATGCTTACTGCATAACCAGGATTCATGGTAATAAATACTGCACATGTGGGCTGCAGTGTGAGCTTCGTTCCCTCAAACATAAACTCCTTCAGCTTCATTCCAATAGCTCGCTGAATCGTCAGCACTTGTTGAGCGACAACAGACAGCACTTCCAAGTCGATGCGGTTGAATTCATCAAAGCAGGCCCAAGCACCGGATGTGGCCAATCCCTTAAAGAACTTCCCCATGGCGAGATAATCAAGACCGTCCGAACAGTTGAAGACCACTGATGAAAGGCTTTAGTTAATCTAAATCACTGGGTCATGATTAAGAAGAACATACCACACTGCTTCGCCAAAGCCTTTGCGAGATCTTTGGTCGTCTCAGTTTTCCCAGTTCCTAGAATCTTCTTTATGAGCATCAATGACTGCTAACAAGAAAAAGGTTACCAGCTGGGCCTTCGGGAGCTCCACCTAAATTAAGCTGTAGGGCTCCCATAAGCGTTCTATAACATCTATCCGTAAGTGGGGTAATGACCTGTATCACAGGATTAAATCAATATAAACCGATAAGGAAGGAATACCAATCGGGGGCTATTTCCCAAATACTCGTATCCGTAAACTTTGGTGGCGTTTATCATCTTAACGATCACATCTGTATCTTGAAAATAGTAGCGAAGCTGTGAAAGCCACGCGAAATCCATGATATCTTTGAGTCCGTCCTGAGCGAGTTGGCTTGTGACATCTCGTGCATGCACATCAATAACCACAAGGGCCCCTAGAGTTGTGCGCGCCATTTTGCTTAAGTTGCCACGTACTAGCGCGATAATATCTTTCATTTCGTTGTTGAGCTGTGCGCAAAATTCATCGAGTCCCTTTTTGCCAGCAGTGATAGCCTTTTCCATTCCACTTGTCCAGAAAATAGAGCTGACGCATAAGACTACCTGTCCAGGCCAATCAAGAACCCATTGATTTCGTGGCTTCGTAGAATAAGCATAGTATGCTTCTGATACCACAGATTTGACACTCTCCAGCATTCCTTTCTCGACCCCTAACAGCCATCGTTCGACTGCTCCCTTTGCTTCAACGGTAGATATTTTGTGCAGTAACGGGAGCCTCTCTTTTTCACTCGAGAACAAAGCCAAAATGTCTAACTTCTCGTCAAATTCTAAGTTGGCAATGCCTTCGAAAGCTTTTTTCAAGTGCGGTTGGACACGCGTAGGATCTTTCGTTTCTGAAAGAATTTCGAGCATCTCGTCATTTGATAAAAAGAAGAAGCGCGGAAAGCTGATTCTTTTTAGCTCCAAGTAAGAATTCAAGCCTTTAAGAATGAGTTCAAGGTACTCGTTGTTCCTGAGCATGTCATCCAGAAGATTTGGGATGTCAGTGACTCTGAGAATATGGCGGTCTTGAAGAACCTCAACCATAATTTTTCGCCAGTTTTGATCTACCATTTTAAATTTCCGACCCTCCTCTGGCATTTGATTCATTATATCCTCTGAGCTAAAAATTGGCTCGAGATATAGCCAAGTCGCCTGCACTTTGAGCCATTCATCAAGAATTTCTTGCGTTGTGAGCAACTTTCTCTCCCACTCTTTGATTTCCGCTTCAAATGGCTTGATGTACGGTGAACCTCGCATAGATTGAGTTTTAACAATTTGGTCATCAAGCAGTTGCTGCGCTTCATCAACAGAGGCAAGAATGTGTGTCCCAGTTTCGCGATATGCAAGCAACACAAGCTCCAGCGGCTCCCATTCAACAGCCATTTTTTTCATGTTCTTTTCCAGAGTGTATTCTTTCGATGCAGATTCACTTATTTCCTTAAATGGAGTCAAGAACTGATCCAGATTGAGCTTAAGCATTTTTCGCAAAGAAGAGTTACTGTCAGGTTTGAGTTCAAACCCAGCTGCGTTGGACATGCGGACCCAGTGACGGTCTCGCATTCCCGGATTGCACAGCACTTGGATCATGGGAATATTCAGCATAAATTCGTCAATCTTTTCTTTCACTTGCTTAGCAATGTTTTGAGGCGCGGGAGCTTGTGTGAGTGTTCCGAGAACTCGATACATTTCTCTCTTCAAAGTGTCGACTTCGGCTTCGATCTGCTCGGCATCTAGTTCGAGCAGATTGCCATCCTATGCCCCAGTAAATGTTGAACATGGGCGTACGCAGTATATGAAACAAGGCCACTCACCATCCATTTTTTGTAGCTTTTCTGGAAGTTCACTGCGGTAGTGTACAAGGCATTATATGGCTCTAAAGCTTGAAGGATGCCTTTTCGTTGCGGATATACTGTAATTGGCCATCCAAAAAGCTGTTCTTCCTTGTTGAAGGCCGCAATTGTTTCTTGGGCTGTTTGAAGTTGTTTGGCCATTGCTTGAACTTTCTTGACATAAAAAGGCATTTCATCAAGATCTCCAACGTCCATGAGCTCCTCGACCTGGCGTGAAACTTCATCCAATTCGGATTCAAATTTAACTCTCCTTTCTTTCAATTGAGCCTCCGATTTTTCGCGTGCAGCTCCCATAATGTTATTGAATTTGTCCATGATGGGTCCAATACGAATAGGCCATGTGAAGGTCCGATTATTCAATTGGATGTGATCCTCGCTCATTGTGGAGAATGTTGCAATGTACACGATCCTTTGTCGAACTTCGTCCATCTCCGCCAAGAGGGCTGGAAGAGTCTCATTCTTGACGGAATCCATATATTCCATCTGATCCGCCATCTCCTTGAAGTTCTCCGGAACTTTCAACGCGTTCTCTTCTATGACTTCATACCTCTGGCAAAGACTGTAACCAAAATCAGAAATGAGAATGAATGCCAATTCTTCCGAACCTCTTTTCGTGCTCAATCGTTTGAAGCACAATCTTCTGTAATAGTCTATCTGAGCATTCCATTGCAAGCGAAGCTATTTCATAATGAAGCTCGTCACAAAGCAGCTCCACCATTGGGAGCTCAACACGTCTCGAGTTTTTTGTAACCTGAGACGCGATGTCTCTGTATTTCTCAATTTCCTGTTATCATAGATGAGTCTCAATGTCACAAATACTTCCTAGCATACATATACCTTTGTGTACTCGTCGAATGAGCGTTCTTGAGCAAAGAAAACGATGATCTCCGCCAATGCCTGGCCGGTATATAAAAACTCATAATGCTTGTATCGATTCACCACAAAGTCATGAACGACTTTGAAGCATTCATTTGAATATGTTCGAAGCTGGGTTAGAGCTCGCTTCACGATGACTGGCTCGGGACTAATTTTAACGTATGCATCATGTCGCACAGCACTTATACACGCTGCGATCCCTTCATTCAGGGTAGGTACATCTGCTGTCGTTTCTTTAGAGGTTTCGGGTGCCGGTGGAGCCGGAGCTGCATTTCCAGAGAAAAACGCTTCCACAGCTCCTGGGCCATAAATAATGGCATCAATTTTGGGCACACTCTCAACCGTTTTGTAGCAGAAGTCAAGACAATCAATCACAGCTTCGCCAATATCGGCCAGCACTGGATCGTACTCAATTTTCGCGTTTTCAAGGCAAAGACGAACGTAGAAACGAGGCGCGTGACTGTGTGTACTAGAAATCTGAAGCGGCTGGACCTGAGTTGGATCAGCCTCAACCGGGGCCTCAATAGGATAATAATTGAAGAGGGATGTGTAGGCCTCAATGGATCCGATTATTACACTCAAGATTTCATTGTAAATGAGAGCGGATGCTGACTTGAAGTAGGCGTCGGGAGGATGATCCCTCACGCTGGACTTTCCTTTAGGTCGAATGAAGTATTCCGCGAAAATGCGCAACACATTCGCGTACCATCTATTGAATGCATTAAGATGAAAATTTTCTGGAGAATTCGTCATCCATTACGCGTGAGACTCACACTTTCAGAAGGGCTTCCCTACACTTCTCACTCTGTACCAACATGAGACTTCTGAAGCCTCCAATCCGAAATGATTCTTTTTGTGCATGAATTTCGTTCACATTGGTGAACCGGAGAGTTTGAAACTCGATCCACATGTCCATGACACGTAGCATACATGGATGCCCAATAAACAGGTTCTTTTCCAGTTTCATCTTTGCATCATTGTAAGGCCTTTTCCAGCCAGCAGGAAATGGGCACTTGTCCTGTGGAAAAGGCAAATGGTCCTTTCTCATGCTTTTACCGTAAAATCAGTCACTCAGTTTCGTATGTTGCTACCTAAACTCTTACCTCATTTGCCTCCCTACAGGCTTTCTAAGAATGTAATTCACGGCTGAAATTTTCCCACTTTCGCAGTATTCTTTTTGAACTTCCGTCTCAAGCTCGGTCAACAGGTCCATGTGGTGATTCCGCAAGTTTGGAGGAATCGAGTCCAGTATCCTTCGCAATGTTGGCGCCTCAATCTCGCTGAATGATTGAGATTTGATGTTGTTGTTGAAGTAGTTGTAGAATGCCTGGAATTTGGCTGTGTGAGAACTGTCACAAGGAATGGACATTGTTCGTTGCAAACCTCCAGCATAGCTTCTTCTTCAGTTTCTTTGTCTGCAGGAGATATGAACGATGAACTCCTGGTAAGCTCTTTTCTGGAAGTGTCTGGCACAAAGCTGCGGTCCATATTTTTAATTATCATTTCTGCAGCTTCATCTGGAAAATGCTTTAGGATTCTGTCAGATAGGTGGTGAAACCGTAATCTCACCGTCCTCTGGCTTATTTCGTTGATTTTGTTGTTCTCTGAGTGGAATGCCAGTTGAGACTTTTGAACAAGCCACCAAACGCACACTCACATCAAGAAATCGACCAATTTCTCCTTAAATGTAAGATGCGATAACTGCTCGCTTTCTTCGTCGAGCATTCCACGGTCATTCGCCTCCTGGTCACCGCGCATAACGCCATTGTATGCATTCTTGGATTTGTGAAACGCTAAATCCCGCTGCAGCTGATGTTGTTGTTGCTGATTCATTTGATCCAGCCACTGTTTTGTGAGGATGGAGTCCTTGACGGATCGTCGATTCTTTGAGATGGACCTGTGGTCCGTTTTGACCTTGATCTTTGAAAGAAGTGAGCCGGGTGTTTCGCGTTGGAGAGTGCGCGTTTCTTGCGATGCCTGAACGAGTTCTGTATGTTTTAGTCAGCTCTGTTGGCGTTTTGGGGGGTTGACAAGTGCTCCGAACTATGCACCTTTCAGTGTCATGGTCTTTCGTAATAGGGACACATTATTGTTGTTTGCGGTAGCAACAGGATCGTCTGGATTGTGCGGTGGATTGCCTCCTGCGGTCCCGCCAATGCCATGCAGTGGCAGTCGGACAGACATCGTTTTGGAATTGTCAAACAATCCCTTGCACCATCACCACCACGCGTTCCATCCATCTTCTCTTTTTTTTTCACATGTACCAAGTGAGTGAAATGAGAAGAGAGGATGTGCCTGGACGAGAGGAGACACAGAATCACATTTTTGTTTACCAGTGATACGGGGAGCTCCGAGCTGTGGTAGCTTTGCGCTCTGCTCTACCTTCCCCGCGTTCTTTTCTGCTATGCTCCGCTGTTTGAGACGGTGTCAGATGCGGACAACTTTCTTTCTTTCTTTTTTGTACCTTTCTCTCCACCACCACTCGGCCGCTGCTCGAATGGGATCGCGACGGAAGAAGCGGAGAACCCACGTTCCAGCGACCGCGGAGTCGATTGCAGCGATCCCAAAGTCGTTCGTGATCAAGGCGGGCGGGTCGCAGGTCCACTCGGCGTCGCTTGGCCAGCTTGTGAAGGACGTGCGCCGCGTCATGGAGCCAAACACGGCATCCAAGATCAGGGTAAGGCCACATACCTCCTTTCTCGCAAGCTGTCCTCTACCGTCTCTGCATGGCATCGGTACGAAGCGGTTTCATGAACTCGCTCCCACAGGAACGCAAGGGCAACAAGCTGAAGGACTTTGTCCACGTCGCCTCCATGCTCAACGTCTCGCACCTCATCATGTTCTCCACTTCCGAGAGCGCTTCCGGCGCCAAGATTGGTCTGCGCGTCGGCCGCATGCCGCGCGGGCCCACGCTATACTTCAGCGTGCGCGAGTATGTACTCACGCGCGACGTGCAAGCGGCACAAGCACGCCCCAAGAGTCCCGGATCGGACTTTAAGACTTCACCTCTGGTTGGTTGGGTTTTACGGTTGCGCGTGGGTAGCGATGTGTCCTGATGCGCAGGCGTACTCTTGACCAGGTGGTTCTCAACAACTTCAACGATCCTGCGAATCACGTCAAGCTGATGGCGACCATGTTTCAGAACCTGTTTCCGGCTATTAATGTGCAAACGGTGTGCAAAATTGTTCTTCATGCCTTCTCTGGGTGAATGCTGACTGGACACGATGGATAGATGAAACTCAACGACGCGAGGCGCATTGTTCTCTTTTCGCTTGACTCCGAGACCGGAACCATTGATATGCGACACTTCAGTATCGGAGTCAAGCAGATTGGACTCAGCAAGAGTGTCAAAACAATTCTGCATTCCAGCATTCCTGACCTCAACAAATTTGAAGACGTCAGCGACTACGTGTTAAAGTAAGCTGTTTATTGAAGCTGTTTTGGGTCCGCCTCTCATGACGAACCATTGCACCAGATCGGCCTTTGCCTCCGAATCCGATGTCGAAGATGGTCCAGAATCCACCGTGACTCTTCCTCAAAAGTACACTGGCCGCAACAATGCGCAAAACACGCAGCGCGCAGTGAAGCTGGTGGAATTGGGTCCTCGTATGAAACTGAAACTCGTCAAGATCACGGAAGGACTGTGTGGTGGGGAAGTGTTGCACCACGCATACGTGCAAAAGAGCGCGGAGGAAGTGAATGCACTGAAGAAAAAGGTTCTTGAGAAGGAGAAGGAGAAGGCCAAGCGGCGGGCTGAGCAAGAGAAGAATGTGGAAAGGAAAAAGAAGGGTCTTGTTGGTGATCAAGAGGAGGTCAGCGATGACGACGATGAGCCAGGGGCGGACGGCAAGAAGCGGAAACGCGTAACGATTGAGGCTGATGACGATGGAGACGACGGGGATGACGAATTCGGCAATGAAGACGACGAATACGAATTTGATGAAGGGCATGAGGAGGATAACGACGAGGAAGGAGGGCAGGAAGGGGAGGAGGACGAAGAGGAGGAAGGGGAAGAGGAAGGAGACCAAGATTAATCCAATCAAAAAATAATATTCGTGAAATGCATTTCTCTTGCCTGGTTATGGCCACTGCAGCAGTCGCGTCCGTGGATGCGCAGACATGGTGTGGCAAGCGATACACGTACGATTCCCACGCCGATGCACCCTCTTCCTGGCCGGCACAGGCACCCGCACCGGAGCATAAAGACGCGCCGTTCTTTGCGCTGTTTCCGCGCCACTCGCTGTTCACGTTCACTGGTGAACGGGGCGCAGCCGACGTGACCATGACGGCCATCGCGCAATTCCGCTTTTCGTCGCTCGCTCACTCCTCCTTCGAGACCGAGGCGGAATGCATTGTCAGCGCCACCGACCAAGCGACCGGTGTCCTCCTGCTGCACGCAACCGTTGCATTCACCGCATCACCTGGGATGCAACACAGTGAACCTACTTTGGTTGAATGGCCCTTGCGCATTCCGTCCAGTTGGGAGCCCCGGTGGGAACCCTTCAACATAACGGCAACGGCACAATGCTCAAACTCACTTGAGCTCACGGGAAACTGGAGTTCAGAGTCACAGCTCGTATGGCTGCCAGAACCACTGTCGCATCATCAAGGGGAGGATGGACACGACGGTGAGGATCCTGCCTGGCGGCTGCCAGTCAAATCGTCCTCACTGAACCAGTTTTCCGCATGCTACAAACATCTCTCGACTCCATCACCCCTATGCCGAAAATAGAGGACTGCACAAGGGTCCACGGTGCCTCTCGACGCGTTGCGTCAGTTGTTCGCTTGGATTTCCGTCTTGGAAAGGCGCGTCCAGCATTGATTTATGACACTCTGGAGCAGGACGGGACATGGTCCTCACGTGTCGTGTTTCCGTATGGTCATTACATCAATTGGGGCCGCTATCTCTCCCAGAACATTGATGCGGCGCTCAGAAACATTTCCAACGAAGGTGAGTGAAAGAATGTCGACACAGAATGATTCTACCGCGCATTGCGCTCAACATATTATTTTCCAGGCCATACAATCATGAATCCTTCCCCCCCGTTCGATGACTTGAGTGTTCCGGGAACAGATCCAAACGACCCTTTCGGTCTGATCCATCAAGTCATCAATAAAGGAGGAGATTTGGGAATCATGACTCAGTACAACATGCGCCACACGTGAGTCCTCGTCTTGTTCAAAACGCCAAAAGAAAACACTAAAAAAACAACTCCAGTTTCAAAAACAAGACTTCCGTGCACCAACAAGTCACAAGATTCCGCAGCGAAAGAGGGCTCGGCGTCTGGTACACGAGCGACGAGCCTGACGGTGAAGGCGAAATATTCGAAGACGTGATGGCCGCCTCCGCTCAAATCCGCGCCCTGGACCCATACCACCCTGTCTCCCTCGTCCTCAACTGCAAATCGCACCACCTCCCCACCTATGCGCGCACGGTGGACATCCTGATGACGGACGTCTACAGCGTGGGCGTGAACCTCACGTTCAGCGAGACGCGCTGGCGCACGCCGTGCAACGCCACGTTCGGGTGCTGCGGATGCGACGGGTGCATGCACGGCGGGGCGCGGGACGTTGTGGAGCGAATGCAGGGGTATGTGAGCGAGCTGCGCGCCGCGCACGTGGACCGCGGAGTGTGGATGGTCGTCCAAGCGTTTGGGGAGAGTGAGTATTGGGTGCGGATTCCGACACCTGCGGAGGTGCGGGTGATGGTGTATGGGGCAGTTGTGGCAGGGAGCACGGGTATCATGTATTGGCTGCGACCGGAGCCGCGGTTGGTTGGGGTGCTGGCGAAGATTGGAATGGAGGTGCGGGCTTTGACACGGGTTCTGACTAGCTTTGTGTACAAAATGGAAGCTGACGCTGGAGAGGGCGATCTTCTTGAAGGTGTCTATTTGGCGAGCTGGAGGGATCCCGTCAGTGGAAGTTCGAAGCTGAAGGTTGTGGATCACTTGGATCAGGACCGTAGCACGGTTGCGACTCAAGGTGGAGACATTCACGTATGGAAAGAAGCCGTCATTATTATCGCGAACACTAACTACCGTCAAGTTGCCTTGGGTCAGAGTGGGCTTTGTTTTGAAGCCTTGAAGGGATTTGATGGTACCGCCAAGCCTTTCTTTGAAAGTGGTAACACTGGCAGTGAACTATACGAACAAGACGACATTGACGAGGAGCAGGATTTCTGGATGTCGTCATCTGGAGTTCACGGTTATCGTGTGGCAAGCGGTTGTGTCGAGCTGGACTCCTTGGAACGCTTGCAAGTATTAGTATTATCCCTTTTCAAAGAATAAAAAACCTTTATCGCGACTTACGCTTGGCGGGCTGGGTGGGTTCGCGAAGTACATGGCCCACCTTAGTCCCGCCTCACCCTACAAAATGCAGGGCATTCCGCATGTAGCCCGTCCCACCAAATCATCTAACATCTGACATGGCCTTTATTGCTGCACCTGCTGTTCCTACTGCGCCTGCTCTCCCGAACCCCTTCGGCGCCCAGTGTGGGGACGCGCTTCAAGTCACATTTGAAACCTGCATCCGTAATGTTCTAACGGGGCCGAATGGCTCGTCATACACGTCTGCTGAGACGTTCTGTCAGCCATATCAGCAGGACCAGCTGAAGTGGTACACTTGCCTTTGCGACAAGGTTCGTAACGGGACCTGAATCCCACGAACCAACAGCGAATGGCTTCGCTAAAACCAAAAATACCAACCACAGTCAACGAATGTTATCTCTTGCTTCACCTCCAGCTGCCCAAGCGACGCGGGGAACATGGGCTCGGCCGCAAACGCGAAAAGCAACTACTGTGCCGCTGCGTCCGCATACAGCACAACCGTGAGCTCCAGCTCTACCCCCACCACAGGCACCGCGACCACTTCTAACAACGATGCTACCACGGGATCTACTGCCGCCGCCCCCGCCCAGTCGACCAGCTCTCTTAAGCCTGCTGCCAACTCTGGAGAGGGGTTCTTGAAGAGCGGATTGGAGCTGGCTGTTGGATTGGCCATGGGAGCGCTGGTAGTGTAAATTCTCAGGCTCTCACTTTCATCACCATCAATAAACTGCCGCTGTATTGTGTACTGAGTGCAGCGCGATCAAATAGCGAAGTCACCAGCAAAATCGGCTGGAAGGGAAACCCGCGCGACATGAGACAACATCTTCATTCCACGAAGAGTATGTTTGAATTGTACGGGGGCCGAAGTCACAGAGGACTGTTATGTATGTGGTGACCGTTGGGATTGGGGTTCGTACATCGATGGGAGATCCGTGGGAACACCGGTGTCATGAGTTCGTTACAAACCTATTGTCCTTCAAACTGCATACCCCTTTAAAAGTGCCACCATACCATGTTAATCTGCACAACATTTTTGAAAGTCGGCGAAGGGACCATATTTGCCAAGTCGCAAAATTTCTTACTTTCCCTTCTCACTTTCTGCTTCTGAAATGATCGGCTTCTAATTTGAATTGAAAAAATCAGCTATGCCCGTCACTCCTGCAATCACGGAAACATCCTCTGCAAGCTCAGACGCCTCCGTCTGCGTAACCCTGCTCCGCTCCAGAACCACTGTCATCTCATTTTATCTTCCAAATTTAACTCTCTCTATTAACATTCATAAATTATGTATGGCCTTGTAATCCGCTTTCCCCTTACACCACTGCAAATACCCACTCGCCGAATCACCCGAGAATTTCCTCCCCGCCACTCTCATCCATCACATCTGCCTCCACCGCAACCCCACCACCCCCACTCAACGCCCCGTCATCCGCCTTTCCTAACAACTTCTCAACCCGCTCATATCCTAGTCGCGCAGGCTCGTAGCCCGCCTGCATGCGGAGCGCCACATTGTATTGATCCAGCGCCTCCTCAAACGATTTCATGACCGTGTAGATGTCCCCCAGCCGCGTGTGCAGCACGTGCGCGGTGGAGCCCGCGGCTCCTGCACTGCGCTGGAGCAGGTCCACCGCGGCTGCGTGCGCGCCTTCCGCCACGAGTGTGCCTGCAAGCGCATAAAGCGCCTCGTGACATTTGGGGTCGAGCTCGAGGGCGCGTTGGAAGGCGGCCTTGGCCTTGTGGTGTGTCATTGTTGTTGTTGTTTTGTATGGGTGTGTTTGTGTTCATTGGGTTCGTTGTCGTGTGTTCGTAAACGAGAATGAGGGGGCCAAGTTGTTTCGGGGAGGCCCTCCCTCTGCTCTGAACCGACACATACCTGCGCACGTCGTTCAGGAATATGGCTAAGTGCAACGCCAACAAGGACCACGGCACGCGCACTGCCCGGAATGCGGCTCATTGCTTCTTTGGCAATGGCGAGTGCTTCGTTGTGCCGCTTGCATTGCAGGTAGCTCTCCAACAAGCCCCGGTAGCTCTCAAGCGACGGGCTCAGTTGATGTGCAGTGCGGAAGGCAACGGTGGCTTCTTGGGGATTGTGAAGTTGCAGAAGGAGGGATCCTGTTTGATTTGTGCGTTTCGTGTTGAATGAAGGGTGCATTTCAGGGAGTCGAAGATGAGAAATTTCACCTCGCAACAGATGGGCCTCGACATGCCGCTGATCCAACAAAAGACTCTTATCTGCAAGTTGCATCGCGCGCTCATAATCGCCCCTTGTCTCCAGGTAACGCGCCATTACCAGCCAGGGCTCTGGTCGCTCCTCTGTGAGATTGATCAAGTCTGTTGCAAGGCGATTGAGCTGCATGGGCGTGCCTTGTGACTGTAGAATGCGCGCATATCGATCCATATGTTTGACGACGTATGGGTCGTTTTGTCGGACCTGTGCTTACGGTCAAGAAGGGGGAGTTGGCTAGGAAACCAGACCATATAGTGTACAAGTGATTTACCTGATCAAACATGTAGTGAGCAAGAATAAAATTGCCGTCATTAACGTGGCAGTTGGCTATTTCGAGCTGCAGGTCAATGTTACTCTTGAGCTTTTCTTGCGCAATCAAGAGTTTTCCTTTCGCATCTTGTATTTGAAAGGGTATAGAAATTAGTACCGATGATTTTGACAAAAAAACGGTCGTTGTTTGGTTCAATTCCGTTTGTCCGAAGTGCGCAGCCCTACTCCCTACTGAACACACACCTTTGAAATTACAATCAAGCTGAAAACGATGTGCATGCAGGAGCGGCTCAATCCAGTCCACCGGGGTTGCAGCAACGTTGACGGTGATGCCGCCCTTTACAGATGACTGTGCGACCAAAGACAAGACATGCTGGACCGACTGTCCAAGGGAAATGAGTTGCTTCATTGGTTCAATGGCAAACGGATGTTGCCTATGATTGTGCGAAGGCACAAACAGTGTGTTTTTTGAGTGTCCGAGTGTGAAAGTGTTTAAACACACGCGTACCTGACGATTGCCGAGAGGGTGCCGACGAGCTTGTGATTCGCGGCATTGTTGTTAATGGCCTCGTAGGCCCTGCAGAGTGTTGTGAGGACTGCAAGCGAGCGAGCGGGGTGAGGGATGTTTGCTTCGATGACATTGACGGCGCGTTTCGGGTCGGCCGCCTGTATGCAAGCGGCTGCGAGATCAGTGCATACAGCAATACGCGTTGCGGCGGCGAAAGCGGCGAGGCTTGAGTTGGTTGAGTTGTGGTTGTGTTTTTGGAGCGAGGCGAGTGCTGCCTCGAGAAGGACGATTGCGCGGCGTGACTCGTGTTCCTTTGCCAAACAGAGGGCGCAAGTGTGTAGTGCATGCGCGCGGTGTGCGGCGACGAGAAGCGCGCGCTCGCTGGCGGTGGTGGCGGCGGTCTTGTCGTTCGCTGGTTCGAGGCCGGACGGCTTCGCGCGTCGGCCGCCAACGCCGCCTTTCGACACAGATCCAGAAGCAGAGACAGAGGCGGCTGCGAACAGCGAAGCGGACGAAGCGGATGCGGACCAAGACAGTGTCGCGCGCGCCGTCATCAATGCAGACGCGTGCAGCCCCGCTTCATACAGCACTCGCGCCTGCTGCGCCATGTCCACAATCGGGTGCTGTAACTCAACTGCAGTCACCCCGTTCACGAACTTTCCGCCCCCCTCTCCAACGTCCAACCCAAACTTCAGTGGCTGCGTCGCGTTTTCAAACAACATTTCTGAACCCACTAGTGTCCAACGGCCCTTACTTTCTTGTTGAATTGCCAGAATGCCTATCAATGACGCAAAGAGGCATTAATGTGAGTGGTTGACTAGGTCAGCCCCTCTTTCACACCATCTGACTCGTGCTCCAGAGCACCAGGCGAGGTCTGGCCTGTTGTGTTGCGACTGTGTTCAACACACTGATGAAACTTGGTATTTCATAAATACTTGTAATTTTGTCTTTAACTCTAAACTTGAAGCGCCAAATGACATTCATGGTCTGGAATGGTATACAAATCGTGGACGTCCACTTTGACCAATTCATGACTTTTTCCCTCCACCAGTTTCATCAACCGTCTATGCACCGTTTGATCCGACAAAACCCGTCTCTCGATCTCGTCCACCTCCAATGCCTCCACGAGTTCCGCCAAGAAGTCCAAGAGGTCGCGATGCACAAGCAAACCCCCCGTAGCATCTTCATCGCAATCCCGCAAGGACACCAACCGCGTCCCTTCCCGCGTCCACCGATCTAAGGCCAGCTGCACGGGCTCGCGCACAGGCCGCACGGGCCGCGCCCCCTCCAGCACCACCCAGACCCAGTCGTGCGCGCGCAGCGCGGGTACCAGGTGGGCCAACGTGCGCGTGAGGGATGCGACAGAGCCGGGGGTGGGGGAGGGAAGGAGGGTCATTTGCGCGTAGTGCTCTGTGACGGGTTGCCAGGCAGCATGCGCGGCCGCGGTGGCGGGGAGAAGGGCGATGCGGGCATGTTTTGTTTTGGCTGTGCGCATGTGCTGCCATTGAATGAAATCGCTGGGGACGATGGGGACGAGAGCGGGGACGCGGTGTTCAGCGAATGTTGGAATCAGGGACTTGGTCTTGAAATGCGTCAATGAAATGGCGGCCGCGGCGGCTTCATGGTAGCGTTGAAGTTGAAGATTACGTAGCTCGAGGGCGAGGAAGGCAAAGTGATGGAAGAGGATGCGGCCTTCGGGAGTGTCGAGAGGATCCTTCCAAAATTTACGATGAAAGCCACAGAAAGCTTCAAAGACATCTGCAATTTTGCTTGGCTGTCGATGCAGGTTCATGAGATTCCACTTGTTTGAAAGGTGCGTCCATGTGTTATTGTAGTACGCGTTCAAGATGGGCTGATCCCCGTTGCCACCATACTGTGGCATCATTTCCAACAATTTAAAATATGCATCGTCTGAGGGGTCAAATATCATCAGTCCTGCGTTAAACCCGGCCTTATGGCCTGTCACAGCTACCATCTCGGGCTTTCCAACCTGCCCTTCTCCCGTTGGAAACACGATGGGTACATTCGTTTCATCAAGCAAGTGAAAGAGATTCTTGGGAGTTCGCTTGAAGTAAAAAAGATCCGCGTCAAGGTAGAGGACGCGTCGGTACACTGACTCGAGTGCCCACAGCTGTAGCTTTGTGTAAGTTCGCTCGTATCCTGGCTTTGTGCTGTTGCCCACAATGGCGGGGACCACGATGACGCGCGCGCCGAGGTCAACGAGCGCGTTTCTGCAGGCGATCGGGGTATCGGAGGTGGCGAGAACAGCAAACTCGGCCTCATCGCGGTCGCGCGAGAGACGGGTGTACAAGCGATGAAGAAAGATGTGTGTTTGCAGTAAGGCTGGCAGACACAGGTCGTCGTCGACATGGTACTCATCCTCAGGCGTCACTGATTCTAACGGGGGTCCCACGCACATGGTGACCACAAGGTTACGCGTAGGAGCGCGTTCGGAAAGTGAGGGCGTAAACTCGAAGCCATCTGGAATCTGTTTCTCGGATGGCGAAAGATGGTGGCGTTCAAATGTGAAGTACTCAGCAAGACCGGCACAGGGATGCCCACCTTGAGACTCGTTCGCCCTCCTCCAGTCCCAGAGCCTCGGCCACCGATGCCAATCCGAGCCGAATCTGAAACAAGAAGGTGTCCGTCCGTCGCGATCGCCGCCAGTGCCGTCCGAAACTCGCGCTCAAATACTGCGCACGCAAACAAGATTCCAACAACAAGAGCCCAGAACTGCACTGTTCGCAGGCGATGAACGACCCCATTGCCCCTCTTTTCCAGGTGCATTCTTGACTTTCCTGTTCAAACCCTCATTTTGCCAAGCAGGTTCTTAAAATCCAGACTTTTATTTTTTTCATGACCCTCACCCCCCGATACCCACAACACTCATTTCATGGTGTAAAATCACATAAAATGTACTCTTTTTCTTGTTTTTTACCAAATTTGTTGTCGGCATTGCGTCGGCAACGAAAATGCCTGTAATTAGTAAATTTAATTACTTGCGTATTATCAAACCATGAAATACACTGTTCCATCCATATCAGTTGCAAAGTCATCAGCTACAACCTGTATTTTATGCATTATCTGGTGCTCTCGAAGCATACCAGACTTACTGTCACGAAATGGGTGACAAATCTAAAAGTATAAATAACCATCACATTCAATGAAAACATTGTGGTTTTAATAATTGTTAATATAGTTAGACTTTTAATCCATTTAATATGTCATTCACGTTATTTAATTATTTGGGTCCAAGTTCTAGATGACATCAAACATGTTGTCGTTTACGTTGACCTAAGGTTTGAGTGAAATGCTTTTGTTTGAGTATGTTGTTTACAATTTGGTATGGGCTATGTTGCAATTGCTGTTCTGTTTTGTCTGTTATCTGAATAAATGATTTCTTTCTGTTAATATAAGTCCGTCACTGATGACTGCTTTGTGATTTCTAATCAATAATGCTAAAAAGTTTTGCATTCTCTTTTGGTGTTTGGAACAAACGCTTGTTCAATGTGCTTGAAGAAGTTGTCTTCAGGTCGTGTTTCAATCCTTCCTCCAACTGAGCCAACTGCTCTGCTACAATCATTCTCAGCTCATTTGTCTTCACTTGTTGGGCTGCTATCTTTCCAAGATTTGATTGATGAGGGATTCGAGAGCTGCTGTCATGTTATGATCCTCTTCACCTTCAATTTGTTAACAGAATGAAGTTCTGCTCACATTGCTCAAAGTTTGCAGCCCATGAAGTAGCAAGAACTCCTTCACTGCTTTCCATTTGTTGTTGCAATCATCACTCTCAGTATCAGAATGGACTTAGGTGTTTCGAGTTGCTTTGAGAAGTGTCTGCAAGGTCTGTTGTGGACGTTTCTTGATCTCCAAAGCGAACTGAGAATCGTCTTTGGAGCGTTGAACTTTAATCCATTCAAGGTAGTCTTGTTGGATCAAGTACGCAGAAAACACAAACACAGAGTCATTCAAGCATCACGAGTTTTCCATGGCAATGTCAAAACAACATCTATCCAATGGAAGAAATTACCATGAGGGTAAATGAATCGTGCATTGTTGACTCGCACTAACAAAATTGCTAGATTTCCTGGTTCATATCCGCGCTTCACATCCAACTTGTCAAAATTGAGCAAACACTTTGCCCATGTTTCAAAAGATCAGTTTGATGCCATCAAACAGAATTTACCTGGAATCCAGCTTCCATGAATTCCAAAGTAGTGACACCAACCCCCACCATTCTGTCTCCACAATTCCTTCAACTGGTTCTTGATCACAGTGATAGGACGTGCCATTTTTTTTGCAGCCTCCCTATGAAACCAACGCCTCCTGACAAGGGCACCATTTTCCCAACATGACCCAAATGAGAATTGATCCAAGCATCCAGATCTGATTCATCGGTGTAGTCTGGTACTCAACTGGAACTGCGGGAATTGACAGCTCAGGCGACCAGTCCGCAGGAACAAGAACGAACGGGTGATGGGTCGCAGCAATTTCTGAGAGCATGCTCTCAATGTATTCCTGAGAATCTTCATTGGAAAACCTGAAACACAGCTTGTAAGTTTGCACAATCAACCAGCTGCAAAACCCTGTTACTGAATTGAGAAAAGTGGGCTCCATCTTAGTCTTTGTCATTATGTCCCTTTGTCACATCCCAACGCTGCCAAACCCACATCATTCCATTCTGTGTGGTTGGGCAGAAAGTACGAGGGACAGTAGCAAGTCTACTTAGTTCGTCAATGGGTCCTTCGAGACCACCTTAGCCTTCCAGTAAGTTAGTGTACAATGTTTGCAGGCTCTCCTCAGTTTCTTTGTCATGCTTAAATTCAGTCCCACTCTTGTAGGCGACGAATCCAGCAGTTGATGTTGATGCTTTGTGAACTGTCTAGAATTGAAATGAGTGAGATTTGTTTGCAACATCGCAAAGGACGTACGCGCAAGCTCATTGTTCCACAGAACAACTCATTCAACCTTATGCCATAAAGTACCTCAGACTTAAGACCATGAGCAAACTCAATTTCAAGCTGCTCAATCAGTAGGTAGTTTTTAACATCTAGCGCAAGTGCCTGCAAAGGGTACTTAGTCAGTAAGCATGTTAGAGAAAGGGGAAGCGTGCTCTTCCTCTTGGCTGAATGCAGTATTGAATTTCAGATTGTGTTAAAGTTTGTTCAGAAAGAGTTATAAATGAAAGAATATTGAAGAAAGAGGAAGTGTGCTGCAAAATGGTCAAAGAATGTATAGAGTTTCTTGTGGGATATTTATAAGAGACTTGGAGGGTGGGGAAGAAGCGCAAATGGCCCAAGAATGTATGGAGTTACGGAGAAGATTTGAGAAAAAAAGGGGTAGTGCATTCTTCCTCTTGGCTGTATTCCTACTCACCTTGTTATTATTCTATTCAGTAGGGAGTGATAAAGTTAAATTAAGTCGAATCAAGGTAATTGGCTTCACCTATTTGGCTTTCAGACGAGGACGCACACCATGCACCTTCTTATAGGTCCCGCAGTAATAGCATGTGGAAGAGTCACAAAGAGAGGCCAATTTCTTCTCAGACTTCCTGTTATAATGTTTTTCGAACAGTTTGACATGTGAGGTTCACCACATTCGTCACATTCCTGAGATTTTGTCAGAAATAACAGTATCAAAGTTAGTTTTGCTCACTGGAATTACTTTCCCATCAAATTTCATGTTGTCCTAGTTTGCGAAAGAAACAAAGGGGCTTTGAATGAGAAAGGTGCATGATATAGATGATTCCAAAGTCATAGAAGGCCTTGGAATACAAAGGAATGAAAAGAAACAATGCTGGGAGAGTTGCGGGTAGTTCCAGAACAATCAGAGGGTCACAAGGTAATTGTAAGTTGGACAGTTTTCGGACAAGTCCAAAAAAACACCTTGTTGTCCAATTGCAAAGTATCAGCATCTGGTGTGTTCTGCTCATCTTCCTAATTGTCATCTTCAATCAGACGGCGTCGGTTTGCAGTTGGTGCCTTGACTGACAGAGAAGACGAGACAGCATGTGTTGTGACAGAGTCAGAGACGGAGACAGAGCAGCGTTAGATTTGAGAAGGTTTGACAGTGCCAATGGCTTCGAGGAGGGGATGCGTGGAGGGTGAAGGCCAGCGTCAGAGGACGTGAACGTGGATCGCCCAGACACGAACTGAGAGCACGCAGATGTAAACATGTCTCTGATGTCAGGCATGTTGGCGAATGCCTCTGTGGCCTTGGTTGCTTTGCCTTTGCACGTTAGTGGCTTTCTTGACATTCTTTTCGTGCATCGTCCGAAAAAGGGACCCGACGCAATGCCGACAACAAATTTAGTAAAAAACCAGAAAAAGAGTATATTTTATGTGATTTTACACCATAAAATGAGTGTTGCGGGCGTATCGGAGGGGGCGGGGGCGAGGTTGGAGTAAGGTGATATCGAAGACCTCCATTGATGGAGGAGGGGTTGCGTTGCATTTTTGTGATTCGTGGCATCCGCTGTAGCCAAATCTTTACTCCTTGCTTGGGTATGGCGGGCCAAAAAGATCATCGTCTCTCTGCCAGCTATACTTGATGGGCACGTCTCCGTCAGTGGCTGTGCTCTGGGATCCAGGCTCCACAATGAAGTCACTGTGGCGGCTAAACACGTCTGGGAACATGAGTCTAACAAGATTGTTTGCATGAATTAGTAGCTTGAACGAAAGTGAAAGATGGACGGTGCACATGGAGTGTCGAATTCGACCTTCCAAGACTGCAACGAGCGGCCGATCAGCATCACACTCTCCATTAAGCGCAATGTATATGCAATGTATGCATATGAAGCCGATTTTAGGATACGATCCAGTGCAGATTCAATATGCATCGCCGTCGACAGAAAGCGAGTTCGAAGACTGTCGACAGGCCCCGCATCCACAACATCCACCCAGCCACAGTCCCAACCCGATCCGTTTTTCTGATGGCATCGCGCGCTACAGTATTGTGTGGGCACAGCCGAGGAATGAGATGAGTCCATTCATGAAAAAAGACGAAGGCCGAGTTTGCAAGCAAAATGAGGCCGCGAGACGGACAGATGGGAAGGTAGCGCTGTGATCGCGCAAGCGGAAAGTAAAGTCACCTGTGAATGGGCTTCGGCAGGGAGTTGTGCAAGATTCTGGCATCGTCAGCGATAGCCTGCTGCAAGGCGAGACTCTGCGCCATCTCCTTCTCAGTCTGAGCGCGGGTAGCGCCGTTGTCGGCAATGTACTTTGCGAAAGGGTTCTCGCCTTTGGTGTGGGCGGCGTTGAGGTAGTCGACAGCGAAGTAGCTGGCGCCGACAACGACAAGGGCCTTCGCGTGCCAGGCAGTGAAGAAGGACTCTGTGCGGCCCGTCTTTGTCTCGCTGCCGTCTGGATGCTCCGGAAAAGTGAGCGTGGACGGGAGGTCCTGCGCCGCGGGGGGCGAGTAGTATTCATGCGGCCATCTGACGAAGGGACCGTTAGCCTCCTCCTTTTCAAGCTCTCTGCAGCTCGCTAGGAACTCACTCGCGCGCAATCTTCAGCCACTCCTCCTTCGTGCTCGACTTGACTGGTCCGCTGTGTGCACGGCGCAAGGCGCTCGCCACCCTCACGCTTGTCTTGATCATTTTGTGCAGCAGGTAGAACGCCCGCACCAGCACTACTTTTGGACAGAAACACCAGCACAGCTTATTCTCTATATCGTCCAAAAAGAAGAGAGTATCTGCGCTGCGCCCTTGTTTTTAGCAGCACCCTTTATCTGGCCACACCCTCCAAAGTGCCGTCATGATCCACTCTCCTCCGCAAAGTGTCTCGACGCACGCTCCCGTCGTTGTTGTGCGTGCATTGATCAGCCACAAAGGTGGTGGCGGTGGTCAAGTCCAGTCCCTTTCTTTTGTTTTTTGTGCCCAACTTCGAAATCCACACAGATGAACGTCGACGAGGCAGAAACGGCGTCCCAATTCAGCGAGCAGACGGCAACCACCACCACTACTGTGGCGGCAGGGAATGCATCCGGAACCGTTCCCATGGAAGGGGCTATCTTCACATGTCTGGCGGTGAGGACCCCCTTCATCCAATGCTGTTTCAAAGTATGCAGCCTCAACACCTCCTCCCCGGTACACCTACAGTGCCACGTTGCATTCCGTTCGGCAGACAACCAGCGTGATCACTATCGCTCCGACTGGCACCGCTACAACTTGAAGAGGAAGGTGGCAGAGCTGCCTCCCGTGACTATGGATAACTTTGCACAAAGACTCTCTGGTACACCCACCTGTCTATTCATTCTTTTTTCCTCGAATGCTGATTGGCTTCTATTCCGTCGTCTCTTGATATGTAGCCCAAGCCGCAAAGTCCAACGAAGATGCTGCCAAACAGTCCTTCAACGCAACCTGCCAAGTGTGCAGGTACCGCACTTAATACCTGTCTTACTCTCGCACATACGACGGAAAACTGATCCATTAATACCATTCTCAAATGCACCCTCAGAAAAACATATTCGTCCGAGAACGGCTACGCGAACCACATCACCTCCAAGAAGCACAAGGAAGCCCAAGTCGCATGGGACAAGGCTCAGGCCAGTGGCGCTGCCCTCAAAATGCAGGCCGCCTCTGACGCCCCCGGCGCGTCCGCCATCGACGACTCCGCGGCCAAGGCTACACCCGCCACACCCTGGCGCATCCAGCTCGCGAGCGCGCGCACGGAGGAAGAGCTCAATGCTGTTATTGATAGCAAGATTGCGGCAGCGGTGCGTCTGGACCCGGCTGTGGATTGTCTTTTCTGTGAGACACATAAAAGCACGAGTGTAGAGGAGAATGTGGACCATATGGCGAAGGTGCATAGCTTCTTTGTACCAGATTTGGAGTATTTGGTGGACATGGAGGGCCTGTTGAGGTACCTTGGGGAGAAGATTAGCGTCGGCAATGTGTGCATCTTCTGTAACGGAAAAGGACGTGCTCTTCACTCTCTGGAAGCTGTGCGGAAGCACATGGTATGTATTATTATCTTGTCGGCTTTTACTGGAATATTCCGTTCCTAATTTTCCCCATGTTTTATGACAGATTGACAAGGGCCACTGCAAGATTGAATATGAGAACGGAGGCGAACTTGAAGTTGGAGACTTTTACGACTTTAGCAGCACATGGCAAGACGATGAAGACGCCGAAGACGATGACGGCAACATGGAATGGGAGGACTTGGACGAGGACGCCGAAGAGGCGATCGTCGCCAAGAGGTAACACCTGAACCTTCACAATTGAGAAATGACCATCAATTCATTGTCTCTCGTGCTCCATCAGGTCTGCCAAGAAGGCCCTCATGATCAGCGAAGATGGCATGCAATTAACCCTCCCCAGCGGTCAAGTCATTCTCAACAAGAAGGCCCATGTCATTCGTGTCCCAAAGAACCCTCTCCCGCAATCCCTTGCCATCACTCGCGCTGTGGCTGCCAACTACGCCGCCATGGACGTTGTCGCGATCCGCAGCCGCATCACAACCATGGCTATCGAGCGTGAGGCGCGCAAGCAGAATCGCATCGTCAACCGTGGTTACCAGGAGTTTAGGGCCAAGGTGGGCATCTCAAGCAACAAGAGTACTGCCAACCAGCACTTCAGAAGCCAAATCGGTTTTGATTGATGGAGTTGCTTGTCTTCATGTTTTCTGGGATTTGGTGTCATGTCCGATTTTGTTTTGTAATGTCATTTTCTAAAGTTATTTCTAAACATGCCGTTTTGCAACGACATCTGGGGTTTGTCTCGTCTTCCCAGCCATTGTCTGACCTCGACTTTTGATCGTGTCTAGCATGCGTCCGCATTTCTATTTCGACAGCGCTTTACACAACGTCCGTATCACAAGCTTGCACGTCACGAGCGTCAGAGGGCGAAGATGCCGACAAGAATCTCGTTCTTCATGACCCAGAAGAATCGGGGCAAAGCCAATTTTCTGCAATTGAAGTAGATCCAAAAAATGTTCGTGAAATGAACGTGAATATGATTCCCGCAGGTACTCCTACTATTCAGATCGCATATTTCTTTTTATTATTCTGCCGTAAAGTGATGCGTGAAGACCTTTTCTTCGTTTAATATGAACAAAGTCATAGAATGACTTTCTTGTTAATAACGACTGATATTAAGAAGATCTGGAATATGTTGCGGTAGTAAGGAATCCCCGCATTCCGTGTTTTGAGCTCCACTACACTACCAACCATTTTCAAGGCAACCACCAGCTCAGACTCATGTAGACCAAAGTGTTTCTAGTTCTTCTGCCACTACTTTCCCCTATGCCACCAATACCACTTTGCTTATTGAAATATAGTATGAATATTTTTCCTTGCGACAAGGAGGATTTTGAAATCGACTGTCGAAGGAATACCACGCACGTAAAAAGACGAGGGATACATCTTGCTACAGCCAACTTGGCGACTGCCACTACACCTGGTGTGACGAACGTCAGACTCCTGTCCAGCAAACCAAAGGAAAACATATAAATTGGTACATACATCGCAAATGATCCGTTTCGCCATCTCTCCACATCGAAAGAAGAAATAAATTTCATTAAAAATCCATTCAAGTTTATAGAGGGGAATTTGGGCTCCCATACAAAATTTCATTCACATTTTCATTTGCCAAAAGTCATTGATTCCATCAAAACCTCGCATCATCTCAGAACTGACTTCAAAAGAAGTAGACAAGACTTGTACACACCGCAATGCATCTTTCATTCTTCGCCCTGGCGGCCGTAACAACCCTTCTCACACCTCAACACACATTTGCATTCACGAATGGGACCCTTCTACCGGAATACATCTGCGGCCCTTCAAATGATGGCCTTCCAAAAACACTTGGTGACGTACTCGGCTTCGCCGTCTTTGACAAGGACACCCCTTTGGCCTTCAACCTGCAGAGTGGGAACAATCTAATCATGACCAACAACACCATGGCTGGCAAGGGAGGGAAGCCTAATACTGCGTACATGGTGAAGGATCTCTTTCATTGGCCTAGTGTTACGCTTTGCGTGAGTTGGAGCTGATGCGGCGCCTCCTTTTCGAAATCTAGCTCGCTTCGTTTCATAACAGCTTGAACCAAGTCACTGCACAGAAAAATGTCATCACCGTAATGTCGACCGCGACTCTTATTCCTGGCCAAGCTTTCCCTTTGACGCTGTCATCGAGAGGAGCTGGTGTTCCACTTGATGGAGCGTTGCTTTACGCACAAGACAGCAACGGTGTTCGTTTAGGATCATTTACTGACGCGGGAGCGACCTTTAGCAACTTTGCCCCTTGCGGAGTGGATGTAGCTACCAACAATCCAGTTGGTGTCGTACACCACCAGATTGTCTCCGATAATGGAGTGTACTCGCAGCTTTCTTGGAATGCTCCCGCGAATCTGCAAGCGGGACAGGTTATCACGATTAGGGGCCTTGCAGTCGGTAGGCCTTATCTTCATGAAGATAGAGAAGTGTGCTAACCAGAGGACAGATGACATGGGATTTGGAACTCATAGCACAACATTTACTGTGGGTGCCGCCCCTGCCCCTAACGGTTCGGGAGCTACCAATGCTACCTCCTCAGCACCGATTCCAGCGCCTCAACCCACAAACTCCGGGGCTACTGTTGCCACCTCTACCGCTGCTCCTGTTACCGTCGCATCCACTGCTACTGCACCAGCACAACCGACAGGGGTCTTCACAGTCAATGCCATGCCAAAAACAGTCACAACTTTTAACCCAGGTCAGCCTCAAACCTTCACAGTGACTATTCCCGCGACAGAGCAACTAGTCATCGTGACGGTCATGCCAAACGTTAACGTTGGAACCGTACCAAGTCAGGTCGGACTCACCACCATTGTACCGGGCGCCACCTCGGCCACTGCCCCGGTTGCAACTACTGCCCCGTTCGCTACCTCTGCTCCCGCTCCCGTTCCACAACCTACTCAAAGCTCGGCCACTGCAGCGGCGGCAACGGGGGCATCAACATCGCTTCCAGCGCCAGCTCCTCAACCTACGGCTCCTACCGTCATTGCTGGATCAAGCGCAATTGCAACAGCGACTTCTAGCGGGACACAAGCTGTGCCCACTGTTGCGATCACAGGGTCTGTACCTGCTGTGACCACAGGGTCTGTACTTGCTGTGACAACAGTGACCTTCACAAATTCTGCTGCTACTGCGAGCGTGGTTGTTGTCACTGCATCACCAAATCCAGGCGTAGTTGGAGTTTCCACTAACACATACAACTCTGGCCAAGCCACGACGGCAACTGTCACCGTCCCCGCCTCTGCTCAAATTACCATCGTGACTGCTGCAGCGACGAACGGCGGTGCATCCGCCGCAACTGGCCCTCCAATGGGTGCTTCAACGGTGACTCCATCCGCGATTTCTGCCGTTACGGCCTCCGCGTCTCAAGCCACTGCTGGGTCGCTTCCGGCTCCAGTTCCTCAACCCAC
>MU614500.1:46112-102972 GCA_025201725.1 Chytriomyces sp. MP71 | reverse complement strand
GTTACCGCCGTGCCGAACCCTGCCATTGTGGGTGTCGCGACAAGCACATACAATCCAGGTCAAGCGACCACGGCGACCGTCACTGTTTCCGCAGCAGCGCAAGTGATCTTCGTGACTGGCGCACTAGCTCCTGCACCTCAACCGACTGCCTCAGCGGCTGTCTCGACCGCTGTCACGGCTGTGGTAGTTCCAGGCATATCCCCAAGCACTTTGGTGGCTGCCACAACTGCACCAGCGCCAGCTACCCAACCGACTGCCTCAGCGGCTGTCTCGACCGCTGTCACGGCTGTAGTGGTTCCAGGAGTACCCCCAAGCACTTTGGTGCCTGCCACAACGGGTTTCGTGCCAGCACCCCAACCGACTGCCTCTGCGGTTCCCACAACCGCTGTGACGGCTGTGGTGGTTCCTGGTGTATCCCCAAGTACTTTGGTATCTGCCACAACGGCACCAGCTCCGGCTCCCCAACCAACTGCCTCAGTAAACACTATCGGTGTCACGGCGGTGGTGGTTCCAGTTATTGGTTCAAGCTCCTCTGTAGCGGTTAATCCAATTGTCCCAGTTGTACCTAGTTCCTCTATTGCGGTAGTGGTTCCTACGTCCATCGCAGTGTATCCTACTGTCGCTCCGGTTGTAGCAAGCTCCGCAATCGCTTCTGTATCAATTGCAATTCCAGTCGGTCCAGTCGTTCCAAACCCTTCAACGGCCCCAGTCTTTCTTCCCTCTCCATCCTCTGTGCCTCTTTCTGCCCCTCAGCCTCAACCACAGCCTCAACCAGTAGCGCCTGGATCAGTGCCGGCGCCGGCACCCCAGCCACAAGTTCAACCTACCACCTACGCGGTTCAACCATCGGTACAGCAATCTAATACATACGTGCCACCGCCACAAGGGAAAGCATCCAACACATATATCGGTGTCGCACCTTCCAATGTCGCGGGGGGTATAACCGGTGGGCAAGTTGTCGTGCCGCCTAAGAATGCGGTTTCCACAGCCACCACTATGGCGTATGTGGTTCCTACGCCACCAGTCAATGTGGATCAGATGGGCAAGCCGGTGATGGGTACAGTGAGCAGTCAGATTTTCAACTCGGGTGTTGGGCCTACAGCTGTCGCTTTTCTCGCGATCACGGTTGGCGCAATCTATCTCTCTATTTAGATTGTTAAAGTTTTCCTTACTTTCGTCCTTTCATTTTCCTCACATAAATTCGTTCTGATGGATGACTTGACAACGGTAGTGTTTGAGGGCACGCTGCTAAAGCAGAACCGACGAGGTCGGTGGCAGAAGCGGTAAGCCAAGCATGCATTCGTGCATTAGCGTTGGTGATGGAGGGTGTAGCTCACCTAGGCGGCAGCGTGTTCCGGTTTGACGGCCTTCTCCTCCTCTGTCTGTCGCCGAAGCGGCAGCGGCTTCCGGACAACGTCACGATGCTCACATTCGAGCCCGCAAAGCATCTTGCGTCGGGCGCGCGCACGGGCGGCGAGTTTGCGGGTACGTTTGCTACCCGAGGATCAATAACCAGTCGCACCAACGGGTCCTGCGCCTGCCGGCCAAATACAAATAGACGCTCTTCGCAGGTTTTACCCTACGAACCCCCCCATGCCCGCTCTCACGAATCCGCTCATTGCAAGCTATGACAACGACAACGGATCAGATCTCATCTACACGAAGTATTATCATATGCCAAAGTGGATCATTCCGACCTCATCCATCTCCTCCATTCGAACTCTGGTCCCTCACCCCCCCCGCGATCCGTCTTCCGCAGTTGCCCGCACCTTTATTATACAAACGTTGGATCGTGATTATGTCTTGCGTGCGCCCTCTGCGGAACTCTTCTCGAGATGGACTTTTTTGCTCAGTCGTATGAGTGCGACCGGCGGTGATCATGGAGTACTCGATGAAACCCGCGTAACTGCAAACGGTGGAATGATGTACACGGATGACGATCCACAATTTGTGGAGGCCGAGGACGAGGACGACGATTTGGACGATCAAGGACCCTATAGTGCCACGGGACGTGGTGGGGATCCATATTTGTCCCGACAGCAACAGCCGCCTTTGCAACATGACGAATTTATGAATTCGCCATTCATAACAAGGGCCGACCAACCGCAACCATATTATGCGGGACAGCAAGCACAATATCAACAACCTCAACAGCAGCAACATCAACAACTGAACCAATATCGTTCACAACAAGCACCCCCCCAAATCGATATTGATATTACACACGATGCACTTCCGCGCCTAGATGAATGGCACAAGAGCATTTCGGATTTGATTGATCGGGATTCTGCGGCGCGTAATAGCATGCTCACTGTTTCTGCGGCGGGAAGTGGCAGCCTTGACCGCCCCCCCACCATTGAACGCGGAAAGGCACGGCAAAGTTTTTTGGGAACCGGACCTATCGGATCTGCCGGTATTCTAGATGTAGGTGGACAAAGAAGTGGTCCCAATGGTAAGGGTTTTGCAGGCAGGCCTTCTCCGCCTTCCACTGTCTCCCATCCTTCTCCTTTGACGCGGCAACTGTCCCTGGGCGGCCCGCGACCTCCTACTCAGCCTCAATTTCAGTCGCAACCATACCCTCCTCAGCCGGCACCCTCTCAACAGAGGCATCCGGCCTTGCCCTCTCCTGTGGCCTCCGGTGGTCACCTGCCGCAGGCGCCCATCCAACATCAACACCCTATCCAGGAACAAGCTCTCAAACTGAACCTGCCACCCCCGCAACAACAGCAACAGCGAATCTACCTCCCGCGCCCACGCGAGATCCCTCAGCGCGAGCTCAGCCACGCCGCCACAAGCACGATCCGCCTCATCCGCCGCCTGCAGGGCTTCGCGAGCGACCACCCCGCCGCGCGAGCAGACGCGCTGCCGCCGCCTGCGTACATCCTGCAATATGCTTGCGCGAGCATTCCGCATCAACTCGTGCGCGTGCGCATTCGCGTATCAGAACGCGCTGTCGAGATCCGGGAGCATCTTGCGGCCGTGGCCCGGGGTCCTGGGCCGACGGGGTATGAAGGGGTTATGGCCGGGCTTGAGAGGGTTGCCAGTAGGGTGGCGGGTGTGGAGAAGGTGTGGCGGGATGGAGTTGTTGCTATTTTACAGGGGGAGGGCGTTGACGTAGTTGGGGTGTGGGGCAGGGTGATGCAGACGGGGACGTGTGCGCACGTAGTGGATGTATGTCAAGATGTAAGACGAACTTATTGCTAATTTCGTTCATTCAAGTAATAGAAGAGGAAGATTGAGGAAGGGAGAACGGGGAAAAGAGGAATTTCCAATGGTCATGACGCATAGAATATAATCATAAATTGATAAACATACAAATCCAAAGAACACCACTGGACGTCCACTGCGTACCCCACTTCTACATGTCATCAAAGATTAGAATAATACGCTCCAGTCACGAAGTAGATCAAAGCGATCAAGAACAGCAAGTCACGACTCTAGTAAATGCTCCATCACCATGTTCTCCTATATGTTTTCCGTAACACAATGATGCTGAGCAAGGTAAAGGTCTTCAACGGAACGGTTTCCAACCATGCAACAATTCGATCAACTAACGCCATAACCAACGTTCATGAGCTCGTATGGATTGAAGTGAGTGTTTCCGAGACCAGTCAGGCCAATCAGACCAGACGGTTCTATGCAGCGTAGCTACAGTCCTTGGTCTTGTTTTGTAGTGAAGGAGCGTAAGATGGATCAGAGAGACGTAGAATGGGACTCGACCCAGTTCGCAGAACGCTTAGGAAGAGGAATCATGGTGGGAGCATTGTTTCTTATCTCAGGTGCTTGCACCTTGATCGGCGGAAGCGGACGGGTCCGAGTACTTCTGACTGTTATATTGGTAGGAGCTGTCCTCAACAAAGTTCAATGCACACAGTTTGGACCAATTACAACATCTAGGAGCTTGGCGTCACTGGCCGCAACTGGCTGTCGAGACGCATCTTCCCGAAGCTTTCGGGGTGGGGTGAGTTCTGAAGTTGTTTTGCGCTTCCTTACTGACACAAATGTGGCGCAGACTGTTTCCACTGTTGGGTGAGGGCATCGCTAGTAGTTTCATGGCTGACCGCCAAAGAGTTGGCTTCATTACTGACCAGGGTTAGCCTCTCGGTTACCGCCGCGATTAATTTCACGGCTAAACGCTGTTGACTGAGGTCGAGTTCTCCCTTTCATTGTTGAAAGAGAAGATTCCACTTGACTTGTGGCTAGTCAGATGGTCTCAAAGGCGAGCTGCCGTTACATTGAGGTTGACTCCACTGCTGGTCACGTTATTTATAAACACCATTACATCCTATAATAAAATTGTAATTTATATAATACTGTGAATTTGGGGACCCTATAATGGGTAACCACCTTTCAGTTTGAGGCTGTCGACGTGAGCCTCACGGTTGAAGGCAGCTTCTTCCATACGGATAGTCAAGATGCTGTTGATTTCTTTATTCAAGTTCTTGTGATTTCTCTCTCAATGAATTAATAGCGGTATTATTTCTTTCTTCGTCCCCTTGTACGGTACACTGTTGATGAAGGTGGGAGGGCCAAGCAAGAAAAAGAGATGGAGAGTCCCACGCGCCCACCGACGGGAAGCAGTGGGGTGCGCACGGCGGCGGCGAAGGAATACGTTGGACGGCTTCAAGCAACGTTGAGCGGGGACGCGTACGCGAAGGTAATGGCGCAGGCTCAGCTGCTGCGGGATTGTGGGTCTGTGACGAGCCCGTAGCATTGATATCCTCTCAACACGCCCGCAACACCGTTAACTTACTCCTAACCGGTGCAGTTTGTGGGCATCATGGCTCGCTTCAAGGCGCGCCAGCTCACGAAGCGCGGTCTCGTGTCCGAGATGGACGACCTCTTCTCGGACCTCGACCGTCCAGACCTTCTCGCCGGATTCGACGTTTTTCTGCCACACGGCGTCTCAGTTGACCAGGTTCCCACTCTCTTTGAATGGCTCAAACACCATCTTGAGAGCCACTAAACTGGCATTAATGCAGATTAGGGAGCAGAACTCAAAGTGTTCCACCTACTCCACAGACACCGCCGCAGCACGCGCCTCTCTCACCCTCGCAACGGCCTCCGTATCAACTGCTCCTCCCACAACACTGTCTCTACAACCGCATTCACAAGTTTCTGTTATACACGAGAATACGTCGCCGCCACTGCCACTCGCGCCAGCCGCAGAGCCTCCCAAACAAGTCACGCGTCAAAGTGCCGAAAACAACCTTCATAAGGAGACCATTTCCCTGTCGGAATCCGGATCCATTGGCTCGTCTCTTTGGTTCGCCACCCAAGGTAGCACTTCGACACAACAGGCATCAGCCTCCGTTCCAGAGCCCTCAAGCCATGCTGATCAGTTGGATGCTTTGACATGCAAGGTCCAGCTTCGTTTTGTCGAGATGGGCACGCCCGAAAAGTAAGTCTCCGTCACGTCAATTGTTGGTTTCTAAGTCTTAAAAACCAATGCTTCTAAAGGTATCAAGATTTTCTAAATCTCATGGCTGAAAGCAAACTGCGCCCGTCTTCATATCCGGCCGTATGTCAATGCCCCCTTTTCTTTTTTCCGCCCCGCTTTTAACAAGTGTTCGTTCTCAACATTAACTTCAAACTCATCGTAAACTTGCACTCAAAGGCTATCTATCAAGCTACCCAGCTCCTCCGCGACCAGCCAGACCTACTCGCTGAATTCAAGCGTGTCCTCGCGAGCGTGTCGTTTGCGGGCCTCCTGCCCCCCGGGGCCAATACGGTCGAGGGCCGTTACCCCGCCTTTGCGGCATCGGGGCGCCGCGGCAGTGGGAGCAGCGCGGGCACAAACGGTGCCTCTCATCGTAAGAGCAAGAGCTTGAGTTCCTGGGGGGTCGCTGGCGGTTCAGCGGGGCTAGGAGGAGGAGGAGGAGGTGTGGGCAGTGGATATGCACCGCCTCCGCCAGTGGGACCAAGAGGTGGATATCACGCTGCTGCTAGTTCCGGGAACCGACGGAGTGTTGGGGGTGGCATTGGCTTGAACTGGGAGGAGGGAGCTACAGATGCGAGATCGGGCGCGGTGGCTGTGGCGGCGGAGAGCGCCACGCGTTCAGCAGGAGCGGTTGGTTCTGGTCCGAGAATTCCTAGTGGGGTTTCAATGAAGGGGAACGCATCGGATCAAGTCATTATTCAAGTCCCCCTTGGGACAGTAGAGAGTGAAGCAACAGCTGTAAATGAGCGAACGCCCTTACTCATGACATACGAGGATTGGTGTACGGAACATGCCAGGCGCGCCGGTAACTCTGTCGCAAACGTTCAAACTGTCATGCCATCTTCGGCATCTGGTGATGGGGCAGAATCCCGAAGAGCTAAGTCTTCCTGGGTAAAATGGATTTGGCGTACCAGTGTGACTGTGGTTTTGGTTGGAGCTGCCGTTTCGGTTGCCCTGTACTTCATTTTGTAGTTCACTTTTATTTCAGCTGTTGCTCCTAATTCACGCAGCCTAATTTATTGCGAACGCAAGAAAGATTGGTTCAGAGTTTTGCCTTTTTTACCACCATGGACGCGAGACGGCTGGAAATAATGTCTTCGGCTCCTGCCACCATTCGCGAGACGAGGACTTGGCAAGTGGGGATGTCGTCAATGAGTCCCAGCACGCTTCCTGCGGTCTGTCAAGCGTGTGGTTGGGATAAAACAAGCGTACACGACCTAAAATATTCGTACCCAAACACCCGCATCTTTGTCTCCAGTGACGTAGACTTGTCTTCCTCTGGCTCCACTAACCAAGTGCTGCGGCAAAGGTGTTATCTTTTGCAAACAAGGAAACAAGCAAGACTCTTCACCTTGATATCATCAAACGTAGCTCCGCCCTTCTTTTCGATCTGCACAACCTCCTGGCTCACCTTGTTTTTGAACACGCGCGCCGTGTTGTGCATGGTCCGGAACATGAGCGCTGTACTGCGCTCGTCCGCGGCTACCATCGCCTTCTTGATGTCCACGTGAACGGGCGCCTCTACCGTGCACATGAAGCGCGTCCCCATATTGACGCCTTCGGCACCGAGAGCGAGGGCAGCGGCGAGACCACGGGCGTCACCAATACCACCTGGTAAGAGGGTTATTCAGGATCATTTGAAAATCAATGCAGATGCGTATCAATGTGAGAGTTATATACCTGAGGCAATGAATGGAACTGACAGAACTTTGGCAGCCTAAATTATGTTCCAAGTTAGGAAACGAGCCACAGCTTTTCCCATCAGCTTTGAGGCGTAATACCCAGTCCATCCCTCTCAATAAAATGCACCTTAGCAAGAAGGATAAAGTTGGTCACGTCATCTTCTCCCGGGTGTCCGGCGCACTCGAATCCGTCTATGGAGAGGAAGTCCACGCTGAGCTTTTGGGCACTCAACGCGTGACGAATCGCCGTGCACTTGTGCAACACAATAATGCCGGCTTCCTTGAACCGCTTCACGTGCGGGCCGGGGTTGTTACCAGCAGTCTGAAAGAAAACACAGCATTAAGCGAACACAGTTCGGGTACAAGAATCCAGGTATTTACCTCCACCACCTTGATTCCACTTTCGATGATCGCCGTGACGTATTCCTGGTGGTGCGCGGCTGTGGTTAGAAAATCTGCAAGACGCGCCTTCGCCCACGGGGCCTCCCAGGATCCTAGCGTAACGAAACACGGCAAAAAGCTAATAGCTACCGCGTACGGTGGAGGCGAGATTGCGGGCAAAATGGTCAAGTTGACACCGAACGGCTTGTTCGTCATTTTGCGGCAACGCGCAATCTCGGCGCGGAGAGCGTCAGGAGTTGGTTGTGTCAAAGCCGTTATGATTCCCTGTAAAAGGAGGCTGGGTTATCATGTTGGAGGGTTCACCGAGACTGTAAAGGGACGCACCAAACCGCCAGCGTTGGAAACGGCGGACGCGAGCTCGGCAGTTCCAACCCATTGCATTCCTCCCTGATTGTGTGAGAAGTTTCTGTAATTAACAGTGTCCCCGTTGGCGTGTGGTGGAAAGAGGGCAAGCCGATGTTTCGGTCCATCGCGTCAACATGATCAAGTTGGCTGGATTGCGGCCTGGCGCTCGTGGCTGCCGCCGCGAAGATTCGGCAGGAAACTGACCTGGACAATCGGGTGCTCAATGCCCAAAGCCTTGGTCAACTTGGTCGAGAGGGGCATTTTGGTCTGTCGGTAGTTTCAGGACCCCCGTGCTCGGCGCCTTGTGTTCTGTGCCAACTGCCGCCCTCGTGCCTCACAGCGGCGCGTAATAACTAAGCCACAGGGACAATAAAGTAATCATAAATCCACTCTATTTGCGCGACGAATAAGAAGGAGCGGCTGACCTTCACAAACAACACATCAACCCCAAAAAGAAAACAACAACTACTGAGACACAAAGAAACACTGACTGCATTCCAACCTTGGAGGAAATGAGCGCAGACCACTTTACGCATCTTCCTTCCTCGGCAGGCCATTGCTGTCCACACTTCTGTCTGTAACGGGGACAGGCAACATACCCTGCGTCGCGTTGGCCTTCGCTTGCTCGCTTTTTCCGTACGAGTAAAGGATACCTCCCGCAAAGGCAATCATGACACCCGAGACAGAGCCAAACGAGATGGGGTCGCCGAAGAACATCATACCAGAGACAGAGATTGGAAGCTTGTTGAGCGCGCCAACCATGCTGCAAAATAAATATGTTAATGGATCGATATGCCATCGATTGTTACAAACCTGAAGGTGGTGGACGACGTGACACGAACACACCAGGACGATGCGTAAGAGATGGCGAAGGCACTAACGGAACTAACAGTGATGGCAAACATGAGCCAGAAGAAGCTGTCGCCCTCCTCTCCCGGGTTGATGAAACGGACATAAGTGTCGGCCGCGCCGCTGCCCTCGAAGAAAAGCGAGAGGACCAAGAGGACGGGAATCGAAAGCAAGTTGTTGAAAAACACTGTGTCAAAGTCCTTGAAACCAACGTCTTTGATCTTGGCACGAAGGGAGAGGGAGAAGAAGGCTGTGCAAAGACAATTCAGAAGCATCCAGAAGTACGCAACGCCAATGGAGACTTCGTCCGCTCCCTTCTTCATGACGCGGCCAGAAGAAATGTCGGCCCATCCTGAATGCAGACATGAGATTAAATTTCCTTATCAAAAAAAAATTGTGCGCCTTTCCCATTGACCGCTTTCCATGCGACTGAATACTATATCTAACGTGATTCACAGACTCACCGGAAATAACTGAAGAGAGGACGAGTAAGGCGAAGGATCCGAAAATGATGGTGGTGACGGGTGAACCCTTGAAGAACAGCAGCTCTCCATATGCAATAAGAATAATGGTCAAGTTCTTGAAGACGGTGAAGACAGGAATGGCCATGTATTGCAGGGCCTTGGCGCCGGTGTAGATCATGGCGACGAGGGCGCACGAGATGGGGAACCAACGCTTAGCATCGTATGAGTTATACTTGCGGTAGGTGATGAGGTTGAAGTTTCCAAAGAGGACGACCATGAGGGTGGTGCAGATGGACTAAAAGCGAAGGGAGGATGAGTTTAGGGTGTCAATTTGACAGGTTGTCCGTCCTTCTCCTCTCGTATCGCCTCTCCTCAGCCTCAAATTATAAATACAGATACTGTCAATAAGCGAACCCAAGTGCATGCGAAAACCTCGCCTATCACCTGTAAGCTGCACGAAGCCCCTGGTCGTCCCCAACCACCCCCAAAACCACCAGCACTGTAAGTAAGACGTGGAACGCACCTGCATCGCAAGAACAAGAAACGGCATTTTGAAGTTGTAGGTGGAGAGCACAACCTTGTTGAATACCGTCATGGTCTGGAGGCGGGACTCGCATTAGCCCCTAAAACTCCACGTCACAGCGGCGGCACAGCACGCATACATGTATCCATGCATGCATGCTGGGCGCCTCAGTCGTGAAGGAGCACTCACAATGGAAGCGCCGCAGTACGCGAGGATCGCAATCACTGGGCTCTCGGTTCGCACCATCTGAGAAAACTTTCGCACACAAACCGTGACCTGCACGGAAATTTCATAGTTTACCTCCCATCACGCGTGCCCATCAGTACCAAATTCATTCTGATGAAGGAACTCAATCTGGAACGTCGCCTTGCGCGCAAACATATGTCCTCATACATTTCCCTTAAAAGATTACAGAGATGAGTCCATTTACTTGACAACAATGAAAGCATGGAAAGCAAAACAAAACCAACGATTTCCACTATCGCAAATGCTTCGCAAAAATGAGTTACCTACTCTTCGGGCTCATCAGCGTTGACGACACACAAGTTCAATCCGCTATCAGTAGTTGGCTCCTTGACGAAACCGTTGAGAATGTTTTCAATTGTCAATCTAACGCTTCCAGAGGCCTTGAGGTCCTTCTCAATGTCGCTGCGGGGAACGTTGGGGAACATGGCTACGACGCTTTCGATCTATACACAGACATATGTCAAAGATTCAACTGAACCCTTCACTAGGAAAGTATAATACTCACGTCACCACCTTCATCCGTCGCCTTCTCAGACGCACCAGTCAACTGAGCAGGAACAAAAATGCCACTGACGGCAGGCAAGACCCCGCTAATCGTGGTTCCAACCTTGTCCATACCCAATCTAACGCTTTCGGGCAATTGGTCGACGAACTTCACCACCATAGTATCCATCTCCTCTTTCAGCTTGCGGTAGGCTTCCTCACGATGCTTCCGCAGTTCATCAACCTCCTCCTTCAATCCAGTCAAGTTGCGCTCCCACACCTTGCCTTTGACGCTCTCGATCCATGGGCTCCACTCCCACTCCTTTCCATCGTACTTGGATACAAATCCGGCACTGGCCTGAGCGGCGGCTTGCGAAACTTCACCCCCAATTTGCTCCTGCGCATCGGCAAGGTGCACGCGCAAGTCTTCGATCTGCTCCTTGAGCTCCAAGATGAGCGTTCCACGGCGCTCGAATTCTTGACGCATCGAGGCCGCTGCATCGAGGCGGTCTTGTTGGTCCTGCACGCGCACGAGGGACTCTTGAAGAGCAGTGGTCGTTTGCTTGATAGTCTTCTCGGCCTATTCAAATGAAGGATTAATAAGGAGTTGAGGCTTGCCAACTTGCGATCCAATCAACCACCCCGAATATCACACCACACCATCCTCCAAAATTAAAACCGAAATAAACAACACAGACCTCCTTCTTCCATTCTTTCAAGCTCGCGACCTCCTTGTGCAACTCTGTAAAGATGGCTTCGTCCGCATCCGCCGCGGCGGCATCGTCCTTGGCCGCCAACTTGGCCGCCTTGTTCAGCGCCGCATTATCCTTTGCGTTGCGTTCTAGCTCGTACCGCAATGCCTCCAGATCGCTCTCGAGGCCCTTGACCTCCTTGGTGTGCTCCGTCTCGGCGCGGCGCATGTCCTGAAACAGAAGGGGCTGAGCATAAAACGTATAGCGGGCAGCTCACAGGGCGAACATGTGCAAAGCGTTGGCAGTGACAAATAAAAAAAGCAATGGACAGAATAAGACATTTTACCTGCAAGGCCGCGCGGAGATCCTGCTGCAAGGTCTGGTTTGTGCGCTGCAAAGCCTGGATCTGGCGATCTGCGGCCTTCTCGGTTTCTGTTTACAGCAGGAGTGGTAACGAATGTGAGTCCTTCATGATTGACGTGTGACCAACAAGTGGCGGAGGGGAGGCCTCCCACGTGCGGCAATTGAGGAGGGGGCAATTAAGAATGAATTAAGGGGACTTGGTACGTACCCCTGAGACGGATCCGAAGCCCAGAAGCGTCGTCTGCACATGAAGAATTGATTAGCTTGAGGCGGAATGTGTCGTCCAGGGTATTCACCTCCGCCACCATTGCCTCCGCGATTGGCACCATCCAGCTGCTGCTGGAGCTTCTCGTTCGACTGCAGCAGTGCATTGCCGAATTCTGCAGCCATGATCAAGTCCCGCTCCTTGTCAGCAAGCTGCTGGAGAGCGTCCGAGAGCTGCGCTTGCAAGTCTTCGACCGAGGCCATGTTTTGGAAATGTTTTTTGGCACGCAAACACACCACAGACATGGATGTGGAGTGAACCACGAATTTACTTCAAAATCTTAACTTATAAGGATAAGGGAAAGGCAGAAAGATAGTCCGAAACAGAGAGTCCGACGTGACGACATGAAACTTAGAAAACAAACAAGGCAGCAACACCAAGCGTCAACGCACTGGCGGAAATCGCAGATTTCGCACCGCTATTCTTGGAGGCGCCGCTGGATCCAGACGCACCAGTCAAACTTCCAGAAGATGGCGCCCCACTGGGAATGGCCAAAACCGGTCCTCCCGAGGTGAAGCCACTTCCGGTACGAGCTGGAATGGCTACAACTGCGCTAGTTGGCTGGACAGTTTGCTGCAGCGTCTGCAAGTACAGGCAGTTGTCGGTCATGTAGGTCTCGAAGGCGTTCATGTTGGTTCCATCCACAGGGCAGGTCACTGTGTAGCTGTTCCAAAGAGTTAATTCCAGTCATCTCGCCGTCGCTTCTTCATCTTTTTCCTCGTCCAATATACAACATCCCGTTTTCGAAATTTCTTTCGTCCTCATTCTCAGAACCGTGTTTCCGCAACATGGCACAAAATTTTCATACAAGCTGTCCTGACAGGATAGTCCACGATCCTACTTCCCGAAAGCGAAAGAAGATACATCCAAGAACAAAAACAATATACCACAGGATGTCAGATGGAACTTACCACTGAACAATGGTCTGGGCAGTGCTACAGATACATGTGTACAGATCAATCTGCTTTGCCTTCTTGGGAGCGCAGAAGTCTGCAATAGACTTGTAGTAAGTTTGCGAGACGTAGTCAAAGAGGGCGTTCCTGGTGGCGAGGTATTAGTCGACCCTTCTCACCAAGGGGTGCTTGAGCAGGCGATAAAGCTGGACTCACTTTGCGCAATTGTTGAAGGTGGCCTGCTCTGCATTGCAACCGACGCCCTGTGGGAAAAGCAGGCGATGAGATTGGGATGATCGTGTCGTTGTCGTGTCTCCCAGCATGCATCTTCTGGCACCCACATGCATGCATGTGTGCGTGGGACAGCCGCCGAACGCAGTGATAAACGCACCACAATGTTGCCTGGGTTTTCGCTCGGCGGCGCAGCAGCAGCGGAGGTGGCGGCGGAGGCAGCACCACCGGTCGTGCTCGTTGCCGCCGCACTGTCCGTGGAAGGGACCAGGCCTGGAACTGAGGACGTAATGCCGGTCACAGCAACCCCAACAGCTCCGGCGCTGGTCGCATTGACGGCAGGATCGGCACGCAGAATGAAGTTGAAGTGAGACATCTACGCAAGTGTTTTTGGAACAAAGAAAAGCAAAGCTGTTGCGTGGTACGCCGTTCAATATGATGGCGGTATTACAGCCGACAGTCAGTACCTTGAATGAAACTAACGGCTTCTTCCCGCCTCTGCTTTTCTTCGTCGTCGATGCCTTCACGTTGTCCACTTCAGCCACCAGGAGAATGGAAATGAAAATCTAAAAACATACGATTATCCGCATGATACTCCCGAATTCGGTGCCAAAAATTTCCTCTGCGTACGCTGTGTTCTGCCAGAGTTCTGCAGGCAGGGGTTCGGGTGGTGCCTTTCCCGCCTCCTTCCCGCCAGCTCGCTACAAAATCAAATTCCGCCCACATCGCAACGATCTCAGAGCACAAGATTACAACAAAAATTACCGTCATTTACCCGTAATGAGCCCTGCTAAAGTCCTCCCGAGTCCGAGCCCGTCTGCCAACTACTTTGGTGTTACCGCCTGCGGCGACACAACTCACATCTTCAACACCTGTGTCATGGACTTGCTTTTTGCGCCCAGTGGAGTCACCTACCCGTCCATTGAAGACTTTTGCAAGCCTCTCTCGTTCCAAGGTGACTGGAAGTGGTACAGCTGCCTGTGCTCCAAGGTTCCCAGTACAAATTGTTAATGACATATTGTTGGTTTCCCTCACATTTCCCCGACTGACAACCACAGACCCAGACTCTGAATCTTTGCTATTCTACCAACTGTCCAGGAGATGAATCTTACAGCACGGCGTTGAAGACCCAAGACCAATACTGCGCGAGTGCAGCTCAATACGCTCCGACCAACACCACTGCCTCAACAGCATGGTGGACGTCCACTGAAGGTCCCACACTTGCGATTCCCACAGAAATTAATGCCGTCACGTCGAAAGTTGGCGAAAACGCTATCAAGAGTGGTGCGGATGTTTCTGTGTTTGACGCTGTGGTCGCTTTTGCTGTTCTCGTGGGAATCTTTTGATTCCATTCTTCACTCGCTTCTGTGATTATAATTATTATTCATTTCCTTAAATTGATTGTATTTCCGCCTCCCCACCATGTTTCCATCGTTTTTTCCCCTGGAATTGTGATGGCGGCAATCACCAGCACTTCTGTCCTCGGTGCTGCCATAACCGGGGCCTTTGGCACTGCTTGCGGTTCGCTTCAAACCACGTTCGACCTTTGCTCAAGAAACTCGCTGGTGAGTAAAGGCGACGAGGATCGTCGGTCAATCCCGGCGATCCTCCTACTTCGGATTCGCAACCCCCCCCCATCATTTTTTTGCAAGAATTGATATTCCTCTCCGCTCTGCAGTATTCTTCAAACGGTGTTCAGTACAAGGATGCCCTCGGATTCTGCGCATCTCTTCAAGGTCAGCAAGAAGCTTACTATCAATGCCTATGCAACCAAACAAACATGATCATCGCCTGTTTTAACACGGCCTGTAGTGGAGACACTTCAGGAAGTTTTGCATCATTTATTGGGAATCAGAAGTCATACTGTTTGGCGGCCACTCAGTTTTCGCCAATTCCCACCTCAAGTGCGGCTGCGCCTTTGACCTTCTCCTCATCCAGTGTTGCTGCAGTGCTTAGCCGCAGCGCTGTCACCTCAGGCCCCATCGTTGTGCAAGCTGCCACAACCACCACTTCCAGCTCAAACGGCAGGGCCGTCGCTGCTCAAGTGTCCACTGTGAATGTGGACGCGGTTGCCATGCCATCCGTCCCGGAGGTTTCCTCTGCTAACACTCTGATTGCGCCTTCAATCAGCAAGAAAAGCAGCGCTTGGATCGTGGCGGCGACTTTGACTACTTCATTAATTTTGTTCATGAGCCTCTAAAACCTGCGCTCTTTCTTTTCCAATTCGTCTTACGTCCAATAAGCGTGTTTTTTTAATCGTAAATTTTTCTTGACTGTCAAAACGTTTGCGATGTCACTTGTCTCAATGAGTCCCTCTACAGCCCCTACTGTGGTTCTCAATCCATTTGGCGCCCAATGTGGTGGTAACGCGGGACCCTTCAACTCGTGCGTGGTACGGAACTATCCATCAAGTCTCCTATGACACTGTAACACCTACCACTCTTTGCAGACTTCCACCTTGGGAGGATTCCCATCCGCTGAGACGTACTGCTCATCGTTGAAGCTCCAAACACCGGGAGCTATTGAGTCGTGTCTCTGTGCAGCCTCCAACTCCGTGATTACATGCTACAATTCGGGATGCGCGAACGATCCCACTTTGTCCAGCGCTGTGTCGGTTCAGAATGCGTATTGCACTGCGGCTGTCAGATTTTCGGCAACAAGTGTTGTGACGGCGATTCCGACGGGAGTCACAGTCACAAGATCCCAGCAAGTGGCAAATACGACTATCGTTGTTAACACTAACAGTGCAAAAAGTGTTGGTTATGGTTGGAGCATAGCTGCTTTTGTCGGAATAGTTTTGTCGTGACTGATGGTTTGACCGTATTTACTGCTTTGCCCTACCGAACCAATTATCTTCTCAATATTTTGATTAAAAATTTTGAGCCCTTTGTTTTTGTCTTTCATTGTAAGATTTACGTGTCTTGGAAGATGCTTCATTCTCGTGGCGGGTCTAAACACACGAGCACCGAAAACCTGCGCGCACCCCCGATTTCCATTCCAATCCATGAGATTGATGGTGGAGAAAGCGGATTACACGAAGCTTCCGCGCTGCCTGGGATTGGAAACGCGTCTAGGAACAGCAGCCACCATAGCAGCGCGACAAACTTGAATAGCGAGAATTTCAACAATCAAACGGTTGCAACGAACAGTACAGAAAAGACAACGACTGTTAGCACTGACTACTCACAACCACTCGGCAGCAGCTTGGAAACTTGTGGTCACAACATCAACCTTCCAATGGAATACACGTCAATTACTGCTCACTCATTTTCATATTTCGGCATCTTGCGTTACGCGCTTGTCTCACTTCTTTCATGTGCTGTTGTACCCCTTCTATGTGTGAACATCACGTGGCTTAGAACTATACTTATTCGGACAAGATGCCCTCACTTTTCTGAGGCGGATTATGTGTTGGTGGAATCTAGCGATGGCCGATTCGTGGAAATACTAGTTTCACGCAGTGAAATCATCTTGATGCACAACTCCGTACTGGCGGCATTATTTGACCCATTTCCAGCTCGATATTCCAGTTTAGCGAATCTTCATACAAATAATACTCATCGAGTGACAATGGAGATGGATGGGAAACGAGAATACGTGCGTTTGGACAAGGACGTTGACGAGAATCCGACATTCAGCCCCAACGCGTCCCTAGAAAACAATGAATCCAGAAAAGACTCCTTCAGATACTTCGAGTATCGTAAACAGCGATACGTCTATCAGCCTGGAAGTAACTGTTTCATGGTAACTTGATGGCTTATCCTGCAAAAATTAATGAAACATCAACAGAGAGTCAATTTGCGCCTCCATACTAACTTTGAGCATGTACATTCTTTAAGGCATGGCTTAAGTGAAACGGATGCTGAAGCACTATTGCAAAGAAATGGCGAGAACGTAATTGAAGTTGAATCCATATCTACTTTAGCAATGCTCAACGAAAAAATATTTCATCCATTTTACTTGTTTCAAGTTGCTTCTGTCTTCATCTGTTGAGTTTAGATCAGTTATCACAACGAGGCTAACTATTAAGCTAGGGACGTACGAAGAGTACTACCTATATTCATACATCATTGCAATTACAAGCATAGCGTCCATTGTTTGGGAAATTCACCTCGCGAAAGCGAATGAGCGTTCGCTACGAGAACTACTAAAAGAAGATGTTGATGTCGTAGTTCTCAGAAACAATGGTTCCGGTACCGTCAGTGTCGCAACTACCATTCGTGCTCAACATTTAGTCGTGGGGGATGCAATTCTGATGCAGCCAGGAACATCAGCTGTTGCTGATATTGTTTTAGTGCAAGGAGATGCAGTTGTGGACGAAAGTTCTCTCACGGGAGAAAGTGTTCCAGTTGTGAAATCTGCACTTTCATTTTTTGGCAGAACAGGACAAATGTTCACTGCCGACCGATGTAAGGGAAGCATGCTTTTTTGTGGCTCCCGGGTATTGGAAGTGAAACCTGGGGCAAATGCTGTTCCTGAGAGCCATGATAAGGGATCAGAATTAGTGATAGGAATCGTTACCGCAACGGGTTTCAACTCGAGTAAGGGCGAACTGTTTCGAGGGATTCTGTATCCAAACAAAATTGTAAGTGAACATGAACGCGAAATTATCTCATGTCGGCAGTAGGATTTCAAATTTTATAAGGATGCGCTCATATTCATAGGAGTTTTGGGCTTGATAGCTGTTATTGCGTTCATAAATCGACTGATACACGGGTATGTAGCAGGAAAACAAATGATTATGCTCATTCCTAGTCTTTTAAGACTAAAACAGGGATATGGGACAGTCTGGGCTATTATAACTTCGCTTGATATCATTACAATCGCAGGTGAGCGTTCAATAATTCCTTCAGGTCGAGGCTTGATTTGATACTTTATTCCCATATCCAGTTCCACCTGCTTTGCCACTTGTTTTAACTGTTGGGGTATCTCAAGCCATTGCCCGTCTCAAAAAGAAAAATATATACTGCATATCTCCTGTAAGCTGTCTATAAAGGTTCCCAAATCAACTGATATAAACAAATTCATACCGGCTAGGACCGTATCAATTACGCTGGTAGAATCGATGTTTTCTGCTGGGATAAGACTGGTACTTTGACTACCTCTAAGCTTTCTTGGGCTGGTGTAGACAGGGCACGCGATAATTTATTTATTGGACTAAGGAAGGTTTTGCGTCGAGATGGGGATGGGGACATTGAGCGAGCTTTGGCTGCTTGTCACGCCCTCAACGAGGTCAATGGGGAGCTTGTTGGTTCATCCGTTGATGTTGAACTATTTAATTCCACCAAATTTCATCTATCTCAAGATGAACCAACCGTTATGTGGAATGGGCACATTTTCCCAGTCCTTGCAAGAGTTCACAAGCCACTTCTCCATGCATCCACTCCGCAGTCGACACCGGTTCAACCAAATATTCCCGAAGCTCACGCTATCATGGAATCGACCGGAACCCCTGGATCACTATCCATTTCAATACCAAACCACAACCTGCTGCACGAGCTTGTTGCATCTCCTACAGCAGCAACGCCAACTTCACTTCCAATCACCTCCGGACCCGAGAGCCTTATCATTCTGAAGCGCTTTGAGTTTGATGCCAAGCTTCAAAGAATGTCCGTGGTTTACAAGCCTTCCCATTCGCATCGATCGCCTATGACTGCGACTCCCATCACTCCAGACACACCAACTGCAAGTAAGCATATCCTTCCATGGGAAGCTTTAACGGTAGTTACAAAAGGCTCGCCGGAAGTCATTCGAAATATTTGTAGACAGTCAACTATACCACCCGACTATAATACAGTCTACACGCATTATGCAACAGCTGGTTGGTATGTTTTTGGAGTGGCCATGAAAGTTCTCGATGGCAAACCGGAAGAAATTCCTCAAGCTCCAAAATCCAACAATGTTCTGGGAGGAAAGGGCTTGAAAAAGTCTTCCTCAATGCGCGGATTTCTTCTATCAGGGAGATCAGATTCACCAAAGACACTATTTCACACGAGTGCGAGTATAACGATGGGTCCTTCTCCGCTTTCAGGAAGAACAGCGTCGAGTTCCACTATGAGGGATTCCACGAATTCACCTGTCATTATACAGACAGCAGAAGATTTGGCAATTCTGACTCGTGACCGAGTAGAACGAGATATGAAGTTCTTGGGGTTTGTCTTGTTGCAGAATCCATTGAAAAGTGAGAGTATCCCAACAGTAACAATGCTCACTGAAGCCAATGTCAAATCTACGATAATGTAAGCTGTCTCTTACGTATTTTGATGGTTAAATATGGCGGCCTTTAGAACCGGCGACAATGTTATGACCGCTATCAATGTGGCGCGACAGCTCCAATTATGCAAGCAAGTTTTGCTGATCGATGTCTATGACGGCGTTCTCGGATTTCGGCGCCTGAAAAACACAGTTCTGAATCCATCGACCAATCTTACGATTCCGTCTTTTGAATTGACGAAAGCTTCTTCCATTGACTCTCTGGCTTCGTTGACAGAATCGCCAATGATGAAACGACGAAAGCCTCCAATTAAAGCAAATACTGCAGATTCCGCTCTATTGGAACATCAAGAGTCAAACAATGAATCAACGGAAGATCTTTACGTAAAACCAACTAGAGTTTCAATCTCTGGAACAGTACCAACGCCTCCAAAAATTCGAATTCGGAGTGCCACTGTTCAAAATCAGTCTCTGCCTCAATCAACAAAAGAATCATTCAAAGTTTATCCACTGGAGGAAATTGGACGCACACAGTCTCAGATGCCAGCAGGATCTGAAGTTGCAGTGACTGGTATCGCACTTGAAATGCTCATAGCAACCAAAGATGGTTGGATGTCAAAGGAAAATATGCTTGGCGAACGATTTCTGGACTGGTTGGTTTTAAAAGGGTGCGTCTTTGCACGAATGAAGCCGGACCAAAAAACGTGGATAATCGAGCGAATGATTAAGCTTGGAAAGTATGTCGGTATGTGTGGAGATGGAACCAATGACACTGGGGCTTTGAAAGCGGCTCACGTTGGACTCGCGCTTTCGGATGCCGAAGCATCTATTGTTGCGCCATTCACCTCCACAAAAAAGTATGTGGCGGATGTTATGCAGCTCGTGAGAGAAGGTCGCTGTGCATTAGATATCAGTTTTATGGCGTTCAAGGTAAATTTGTTTCAAGTAGAGAATGTCACTAAATTTGAATTTGCAGTACATGTTTATGTACCCATTAGTGCAGCTAACTATGACAGCAACTCTGAATCAATTTGGATCAGGGTTGTCTAATAATCAATTTTTGTTCGACGACCTTTTCGTAGTTTTGGGCCTGGCTTTCTTCATGCTTCGTTCCGGACCATCCAGAGTACTGGCACATCACAGACCAACAGATGATCTATTATCCGCGCCCATAATTTATAGTGTGCTTGGACAATTTGTCATTTGCACCGGCATGTTTGCCTTGAACTTTTACACCCTTTCATCCGAGCAAAATTGGTTCTGTTCGATAGCCACAGCATCTCAAGCTCTTAACTCGATATGGCTTCCGGTCAATGCATCGGCACCGTTTGATGTGTCATACCCATGTTACTAGTTGAGTATTTTGAACCCTTACATCCATCTAAAATTCCGATTTATGGCAGCATAAATCCGCAAGATGACGTGGTAGGTTCCCTCCTCATCAAATCGGAAGAGAACACGGTTGTTTGGCTGTTTGCCCACTTCCAATTCGCAATATTATCACTTGCCTTCATTTTCAAATCTTCCCATCGAAAACCACTCTACACGAACCTACTCTATCTGCTCTATCTGACTTTAGTTCTCGGAGTTATGGTCCTATTTCAGCTATCTTGGGAACAGTGGCAGGGATTCGATATCATGCAGGAAGTCTTCAGTATTCGGGAAGGAGTTTCCTGGAATCAGCGAATCCAAAGCCTGTGTATCGCTGGGCTGAACTTAGTACTATCTTTAATCTGGGAGACTGTAATTATTGACCGTTTTGTTACGAAATGGGTCGAAGAGCGAGAAAGCAAGGATCAGCTGAAGTTTGAAGCAAAAGTAGCAAAACAGGCTGGGATCCTTACAGTCAATGACAAAGAGAGTATGAAGAAAAAACGGACATTACTGCAGCACTTTGGAATGCTTACGGGGATCGTTGCTGGCAAAGACCCCGTGCTTCAACAGTCTGGCAACCCGCAACAACCTCAACAGGCTGGTTTCAACATAGCATGGGAAGGATATGTTCAGAGCGTCGTGTCGGCGGGTGCCAACCAGCGTTTGGATACTAGACTGGATATGGCGTCTGAACTTCGAAATGCGCGTTCGTGGGGGGATATGGACCGAGATCAAGAGGGACGGACAGTTCACTCAGTCGACGCTCGAATACCTTCAGAGCGAAACAGTGCAATTGCAGATCGATTTGTTGTTGAAGACGGTAGAGAGGCGGCTTTTGAAAAGGGCTTTGATGCGTGGCGTTAGGAAACTAACAAATTTTATTAGAATAAATTTCTATGGAAAATGAACATAAATAGAAGGCCTAATAAGCGGTAACTAAAACCTAATGCAATCATCATCGCCAGATTGAGTTGATGTTCTCGATCATAGCCGAAAAGTAAAAATGCGACGCCTAAAGCGTAAGTATCCTTGTAAATATTAATTGAAGATGCATCTTCATTGAAAATGTGAGATTGATCAAGAAGAGAAGATGTCAACTCACATTGCACCTCAGTCGCCCACCTGTTTGGACTCAAGTCGAACAAAAATCCAATGCCCCACTTCCGAGCTTCATACAATCGAGGTGCACTCCCATTCAACAATGCCAACAACAATCCAACAACAGCCGACACCAATGACGCAACTTCCCTTCGCAATACCATTGAGACAGCAATAGCAAGTCCACTGATAGCAAAATAATTCAGAAAAATAAGTGCATATTGCAAATCGAGTCCAAATGTGGGCTTCGTGAAGTAAACGTAAACAGCTGTCAAATGCAAGGATGCAAGTGCAATTCGAAAAATAGCACTAAGGTTTTTCCCCTAAACAAACAGTGCTGATAGTCAGCAAAAACATGAGACGATGGTCTGCTTACAATGTAGTACGCTAAGGCGTTCAGTCCTCGTCCTTTTTCTCTTAAATGGACAAGCCTGTCTTGTGCAAAGAGTTGCACACCAGCCGGGCCCGCTGCCATTGCAACGGCAATACCCAGCAAAGTTCCGTCTGAAATCAATTTTAGTAACATTGGCTATATGATACGAAACTCACGTAGTGCAACCATATAATCGTTTGAAGTTGACGACAGCTGTGTGTATGGTTTTTGTAAGAATCCATGGAACTCATCATCCTTGCAAGCCAATCCTATGACAGCACCGGCGACCGAGCACACTAAAAATTCAGTGAACAACGAGATGGATCCACGGCTTTGTTGAATAAGGGCGCGGAGAAAACTCATCCAGACTTGAAGCATAAAGCCTGCTCCTCTCTGTCGGATAAGCTGTTGCAGAGGGGAACCATCATTGACACCGATTGGCAGGTCATTGACGATTTCCATTGTTGTTTCGGGACCAACCACGTAATCCAGAGGTCCGGGGGGGTGCCATTTGCCCTGGGTTTCACTGCAGGTGTGTTTGACCCACATTGTTGCGAGCAAGTCAACTGAGATACAGGGTCCGTCATCAAGCATGGGTCCGCATCCAGAAAGAATATCCATAAAAACGTTCGCATAATTATCGGAACCAGCAAAAGTGTATCCGAGATGCTCAAAATACACTCTTGCATCGGAGATGGGTCCAATGTATACCAACTTTCCATGTGGTCCGAGCATCATGACGTCATCAAATGTCTCAAAAACTTCCTGACTGGGTTGATGGACGATGGCCACGACGGTGGATCCGCACTTTGAAACTCTTCCCAACAGCTGCGCAATTCTCAAGGCTGATGTTGAGTCTATTCCAGAAGTTGGTTCATCGAGGAACAGTGCAAGGGGCGCTGAGTATAGATGCCAGTTAGTCAGGGCATTTTCACCATTTGTTCTAACCTGCCACCAATTCAATTGCAATGTTGACGCGCTTCCGCTGGCCGCCAGAAATTCCTCTACGAACCTCATCTCCGATTATTCGGTGGGCCACGTTCGATAAACTAATGAAACTTGTCAGCGAAAAACGAAATTATTGGGTGTTGGTCATGAATACCCCAACGCATTGATGATTGAATCAACAATCTCGTCGATTCTCTTGTTACTGAGACTTTTTGGAAGACGCATTCGAGCCGAGTAATGGATAGCTTCACGGACAGTCAAGTCATGCGACAATGTGTCGTCTTGAGGAACATATCCGACCACTCTGCGGAAGTGACGCATTTCAGCGCGAGCGTCGTTGATGAGTATTTCTCCGCTGCTTCTTTTCGTTTTGCCCAACAGCGTGTTGAGAAAGGTAGTTTCTGAAATAACCCAATGAGCATGTTGGTAATAACCTGGCAGAATCAAATACGTACTGCCAGCACCGGAGGGACCAATCACAGCCATTGACCTGGCCGCGCTGATTTCTCCAGTCATATTCTGCAGAAGCGTATTCGAATCATTCAGTTTGAAACCAAGGTCTTGGAACTTAATGTTCAATTTGACACTCTTGAATTGCGAATCAAAAAACTCAATGAACGGATGCATCTCCCCTTCCGGTATCAGTGAGTGCGCAGAATGGTTTTCAAAGATAGCGCTGTCGTCGATTTGATAAAACGTTGTGGCGGGAGATTGCGGGATCGTCCTGATGCTGGAGGCAGATGAGGAACCCTCCCATGCTGTCTGTCGGAAACCTTGGGGCTCCACAGTCAGTTCTGGAGTTGGAGCAGTTGGTTTCCATATCACGGAGACTATATTTGCATTGATCCAGGCACTCAGGAAGCTAAACGCTGGCAAATTCGCCTTCGCTTGATCGCGAATCTTGATGCCCAATACAATACAGAGAACGATTGCATCCAAGGCCAAGAAGAGTAAAATGAGTCCGTAACTGGTCTCACCAGTGCTTCCTTCTGGACAGGAGCTAAAAGATCGACATTTCACCGGCTTCGAAGCGCCAGTTAAACTTTTGAGAGCGCATTAACTTAATCGTATTCATTTTCAAATCATGCAGGAACCTACCAGTAGTATCCTTCAGGACACGAAAGAAATGTCCTTGGATCGGGGCAGTAAAATCCCTCCCAACATAGCATGGGTTCGAACAATCCCTGCGGCTAGCAAAGTAAATCAAATTAGATGTCAAAAAGGAAACTGAAGAATCACGAACTCATTTTACCAGGCATCGAACTCCAAACATGCGATTGATACTGCACTGCGGGTCTGGAGGACAGAGCACAGGAAAACTCGCCGGTATTGACGAATTGATGTACGGGCAGTAAAAGCCGAGCGGACAAGTGACGAGTGACGAATTTGCGAAACTCAGGGAAGGATCAATGAACGGGAAACCAATCTGACTAGGTTATGAGTGGCTTGGACTACGTGGCTTGATCAACGTACGCGTTTTCATTACCTGCTTATCAGGGGCTATGAAACATCCGAAGCCGGGACCCTTGTCTGTCGGAAGTGGAGGAACATCTCCAGGTAGCGACCAGTTGATATGTTGAATCTGGAGCAAATCGTCGAATGGGAACAGCATCTTTCACAGGTGAAGTTCTCAATACTGGTTCCGATATGTTCCCGTTCAGGCAATAGGAGATTCCGTGAGAACGATGATGCTGTGCCTTCTTCTGGTTGGTAAGTTTGTTTTTTGTTTGTTTTGTCGCATTGCCAAGCGCACAAGCGTAACTGACAAGCATGACAACCAAGCGCAACGCGTGACAAGGAGAAAAAAAGTAAGAGAAGAGAAAAGAAGGTGGACAAGAGCAACAACACCAAAAGCTGTTGCGGTCTCTTTCTTTTTTCCCATCTCCCACACCCCAAGATGAGACTGCAGGGACTCGCCCGGATGCCACCAACACTCGGACCGCACCCGAATCGCGTATTCAGGCCAATTGGGACTTCCGCTATAAACTCTGGACTGCTTTTCGGAGCTGTGCGGCAACGGCCTCTGCGGCGGCAGACCCGACCGTCCCATTCGACAAGTGAAGGACAGCGCCGCGAGGAAAGCGAGGAAGAGGAGGAGTGGACAATGAGCAACGGAGTGTACGTCAAGATGCGCGTTGTGAAGACGAAGTCCGCTGCCTCGAATGCGAGTGCGAAAGGAAAGCTTGGAACCGCCGAGGCCGCGCGCGCGGATGCCGACGCTGGAGCGAACCGCGCGACATTGCCGCATGCAGAACGGTCGGCGGTATCGGGTCGCGAGGATGTTCGCGAGGATGTTGGCGATCAGGAGCCTGTTCGCGAATCCAGCTGTAATCCAGATGCATTCGCAGCCAGGCAGAATTCGTGGGGTGCTATTCTGGCAACACTTAAGGACACGCAAAAACTATCTCAGCAGACACCCCTCGGGAGGCCCAGAAGCTCAGAACCGCATCACCACCAGCTTCAAGCGCGAGACCCCCTCCTTCAGCACCAGCACCCAGAACGGGATGCCGACAGAGTTCTCGTGAAGCCTCCCATGTTCAACATCAATTCACCGAAAGCTGAAACTAAGGATCAATCGCATTCGGTGCGGAAAGTTCCCGCCAGCAAGCCAATTCCCACAGATTGTGTACCTATTCAAACCTCTCAAATACAATTTCCTCGTCATTTACTGTTGGGTCCTTCAATCATTTCTGCATCTGCATTTCCTCTCATTGACAAAGAACCCTGTTGGTATGATTCAATGGATAGTTATTACCTCGCTTGGAATGCTACATGGCAGCAATCCACGTCAGTCACGAGGACTGAGGCTATAACGATTTCGCAACTAATTGATCACTACATTAAACACAATATTGAATCTGCGAAACCAATGGATCTGGCGGCATTTGCACTTCCCTATTTGGCACCAAAGCAGAATCTCGCTATTCTACAAGGCATCCGCCCTAATCTGATTTGGAAACTTTATGCAGCTGTATCACGGAAATATCCTGCCGCGTTGCGCGCCCTTACTCGCGCCCATTGGTCACAGCTTGTTAAAGTTACTTTGGGCTCGTTTTTACCTTCTCGCGTCGTGGTTGGACCGTCTCGAAGAAGCATGGGCATATCGACGGACTTGGATAAGGCGGAAAATGGTGTGGCACTTGAAACAGATCCAGATTCGAAGAATGGACTCGATTCCACCTCAAGCATTGCAGATATCCCTGATTCTAATTCCATTTTAGCATCCTCGGCACTTTTGCATGGCCCGAAAACATCTGTTCCACACTTTTTACCCAAGCTCATGATTGACTGTGCATCGCAAGTCATACGAGACATGAAGCGCTGTAATATTTCCCTGAATGCCGACATTTTCGAAGCCCTCTACCGCGTACAAGGTAGCGTGGACCCCAGAATCGCTATAGGCATGCACGAAGTCGCGCGCGAGCGCATGGCGCGGTCCAAATTGACTCAAGTCGTATCCGCGCCTGCATCAACTCCGGGCAGGGTGGCATGGCCCCCATCCACTGAGGCCACTGATGTTTCTGCGTCCCCGTCTGCAATAACGGAAAGTGCAGCTATGACAAATGCCACAATATCGGACAGTAGCGTAGCGGCCTTGTTAGCCGCGCTACTATATGGTGGCGCGACGCCGCTCCCGGGAAGTGCGATCAAGATACAACGCGCGGGTCCCATTCTCGCGGTTCGGTCTACTGCGGCTGGCGGAGATGTGACACCGACTCTTGTGGACATTGCGCGGGTTACGGAGGAGCTTTGGGACGATATGCGCGAATTTAACATTGTCCCTTCACGGAGAACGCTTTTGGCGTTTATGGAAGCGTTTGGTGTGTTTGGGGAGAAAGAGCTTGTGGAGGAAGTGCATCGCCGATTATCTGCTGCGGGCACAGAAGGCTGGGGCGGTGATGTGTATCAAGTACTTATATCAGCACACGAACGAGTGGGCAATTGGAAGGCAGTTGTTCGCGTGTTCGAAGACTTTGAAAATAGTGGCCTGCCTATTTATGGGTTTGTGTTTTGTCTTAAAGGATTGACGCAAGGACTTACGTGATCTTTGAGCGTAGAAGCACATTATTTCCGACCCTACGCGCATTATACGCCTTGGAAGCTTATCTTGACGTTATCAAGGCTTTTTACCGAAACGCAAGCAAAATAGGAGCGGCTCGCCTCCCTGACGAAATTCTTGAATTACTTCTCCAGAGTCTTGTGCACATCAGGCCGGCGAAGTCCATTGCATGCGATTATATTGACTGTGTCCATGCCTTTTTAAAAGAATCAATTGCGCTTGATGCAGCAACCAAGAGCCTTGTGACTCTCCGAAGTTACATTTCGTTGTTGGAATCATGCAAATCATTGCGTCTTCCCGGTCAAGCTGTACGCATTTATACCGATTTCAAAGGGGCCAGAATTGCAGTCTATGAACGCGCTCGAACAGACGGAACATGGCTAGCTCTGGAACTTTCCTTCACCCCGAGAAAGTCTGTCGCAAGCCTCCTGGAAACGCTGTCGCGCAGTGGACAAGATGGGACCACCCTGTTTAAAGAAGAGCTCCTCAAGGACCCTTCGCGGCTTCGAATGCATTGGATCAAAATCGCCCGCGCTCACGCGACGCAGCATGGGCGTCTCCTGGAAAACGCCCGCACTGAGTTGCATCGCCTACCAGAGCAGCGGAAGATGCACCCGCGCTTTATTGAGGCTGAGCGCACGGTTGCGCGATTGCGGCGAGAGTTGCAAGATGGTGTAGTCCTTCGCGTCGGTAAGCGAGGGGTGCTTGGTGTATGTTATGAAGCACTTGACAGAGGGTTTCGGGATGGTTTAGAGGATAGAGTACGCAAAGCTGGTGGGGACGGTATTGGGAGTGGAGTGGATCGTGGTGCATTTCTGATGACATTTGAGCAAACAATGAGGGAGCTTGAGAGCTTAGAAGAAGATATAATTGCAGAAATATTGATGCAGGAAGGAATCAAGTGTCGGAGGAGGAGGTCGGGGTCAGAGGAGGATGAGCTCCAAGACGATGATTCAAAATAAAATGTTAACGTTGACTTTATTTGTGGAACCAAGAAAACCATGTTTGTTTTTTCTTCGACTTGATGAGTTTTGAAGGAGGTTGGAATTCCCGAAGGGTGGACCCTACACAAATATTTGGAACGTGACCTTTTGCAATGAGAGGTGCAGCTCCAGGATTTAGGATAATCCGATTGATCGAAACGGCCTTTGCTCCTTCTCCATTCGGTGGTAAATGGATGACTGGCTCAATTGACAAAGGCTGAGGCACCTGATTTAGGAAATTTTTTGGAAGGTCGCACGAGATGGGACTCACCACCGGATTCGTCGACCTCGTTATTTCGTCTGGGTTAAGACGACTAGTTGACAAGATCCTTTCTGACCGACCACTCCACCTTCGGACCGAATAACCTGGCTTGGCACTGCTTCCTCCAACAGCACCAGCCACTGATCCACTCGAGTCAGTTTCACTCACACCTGACTTGCGATTGTTCGATGTAATTTGATGTATTTGCTTAATAGTGACATTCGGAATACTCATTGTAACCTTGTAAAAGGTAGGCGGCTTTGCTGGCAATGGTTGATCGGCGGTTCTGTTCCCAAGCTGGCGTCTCAGTCGTGCAACCTCACGGGACCTTTGCACAAGGTAGACAATGATGCTCATTGACATCAAGCACAGGCCAAATGTTGTTAGGAAAGTGTCCGTGTCAAAGGGGCCACCACCGCCAGCACCACCGTTTGTGCTACCACCGCCACCACCGCCACCACTACCACCACCACCACCACCGCCGCCGCCGCCGCCGCCGCCGCCTCCAGTTGTTGAGCTTCCGCCACTAACTGCCATGACAAGGTGGTATGATAAAGTTGCTCTCACGATGAGGCTGAAGCTGATGGGGAAGCTTTGGTGTAATGGTGTTGGATTTGCAACGCGGATGATGTACGGCCCTGAGTATCGGTTACTGTCCGTTGCGTACATCAAAATGTAAGGTGAGCTGGAAACATTGCTGTATAGACCAACAGGACGTATCGACATGAGACTTATGCTTAGAGTCGCGGATGTTGGTTCAAGGACAGTTGCCAGGATTCTCAAGTCTGTTCAAACTCATCAATACATCTCCTGTTGAACGTTCTGGGTCTCACCGTGCATCGGTAAATCTATAGGACATTCAAAGTCCATGTACGAGCCTTGGCTTGGAATTCTTCCATACGCAGTGTTATTGACAATAACTTGAGTAACTGCTTTGACATTAGCGTTGAGTATTGATTTCAACTCAGACTTACTATTGGAACATTTGTTAAGGAAACCGCTACTCCAAATTGATTGAGCTGCAGTACACATTGAAAAGGATGAAGATCCGTCCACAATTATTGGACTGGTTGTATTTGAGAAATTGGAGTTTGTGCTTGACACCGACGTTGACTCCAGCTCAGAAGAATTCGAAGTTGCATTGCCCCTGTTCGATACTGCGAGAGTTGCATTGGAGTCCGAAAAAGGTCCTGCTTCGTTCGATGTTGAAGGGGATTCCGTTACGTTTGATAGGGAAAACGGTTTGATTTGTTCGGTATTTGTATTGACCAATGATGACACGTTGAAAACACACGTATCTTCACACCAGGAGCAGAAGCTTCTTGCCAAGCAGTCTTGGCACCAATAGTACGATCTGGAACACCAATATTGTGCTTACAATTTATGTGGTGAGCTATTTGATGTAGAACAAAAGTCCTAACTTACTTCGACAAGAGTCTCTGACTTCATTCGACGCCAATTGGACTTGCGGGATGCTAAGTTGAACGAGATCGTTTAACAAATATCCATTTGTTCCACCGAAAACGAAAATCTGTCCGCCTCGAGTGATCAAGCTGTGGCCTTTCCTTCTCAAAAATTGCGAGATAGGCACGTCCACATAATACCATGTTTGGCATGCAAGATCATAGATTTGAAACTGCTGAGAAAAACATGCATTATTGATGTCATTATTTTTGGTAGATGCCGTCTGGTAACCGCCCCACAAAACCAGTAAATCAGTTCCCCACAAAAACGCCTGTGCATACGTCATGGAAACTGAAAGATCCTGCGTGGGACCTTTATACCATGCATCCGCGTCAATTTGATACTGAAGTATGGGCTCAGAACTTCCAACCGATTGAGTATAGGCGTAACCTCCGATGAAATAAAGTGAATTTGTAGCCGAATGAAAAACGCCGCTTGATCCCCACACTGCGTATGGGGCATTTGCCAACATTTTCCATTTCAGAGACGCTATTGACATGTTTGGAATGTTAAAGCTTCACAGTATCCTTAAAAAGGACGACGTACAAATGTCCAAGACAAAGAAGGACCGGGAAAAATGACTTGATTGTGTGGTTGGAGCGAAGCCTCCAAACACAAATAGCTTGGGGAATTGGGTGTCATTTGTAAAAACGTATGCCGCTCCTTCCAACATAGGAGGGTTAGGACCGTGTGTTTGAACTGGGTTCCACTGCTTCGAGTCTAAAAATCGATGTGAGGATTGGCCACTGAAAATTGCAAACCCACCTAGATTGAAATTCCACAGAATGCTTGTGTCAGCAGACTTGGACGCACCGCCGTATAAATACAGTGTGCCATTAATGAAGAAAGTCGTGTGTCCAAATCTATGATATTTATCAGACCCACTCTATCTTTTCAGGGATGAAATAAACCTCTGATCTGGAGATATTGAGTTTGAATTTGGAGTAATGGAAGTCCAAGATGCCATCCGAAAATCGTATATCAATATATCATTCAACAAATTTGTGTAAGTGTTTGTCGTTAATCCGCCATGGATGACCATGACATCGCGGGTTGGGTCATACACGGCAGAATGGTATTCACGTGGTTGGAAGCTAGTTTGATTCAGTTTTGCTAACATTGACACAGGTCCTTAGTTTGACCAATTCACTTGGCCTATTGTATGACATGGGACTCACGTATCTCGCAGTAGACTCCACTATGAAACGGGTCACAGGTGCATTGCCCCATCACGCACGATCCTCCTGACCCACAATCCGAACTGCTGGTGCACACCCTAGTACTTGCTAAAGAAACAAAGGGCATCAATATGCGAATTCGTTTGATTTGTGACACTCACGGACAAAGTTGAAAAGGGCAAGAAACCCCCGTCGAGTTACAGCCGTGTCGCTGAAAAACTCAACGAACAAATTGTTTGTTGATGAGATCATCATATCATCGTATCCAAAGCTTGCACTTCTATTTCCGCAAAGCTGGCCCATGAGTGGCGAATTGCTGTCCGATCCATCATAAACAAGCACGTAGTCCCATCTATTATTCGCGTCAGGAAAAGTGACGCATTGCTCAGAGACTTACCCACACTCAGTATCAAGAAAGGCGAACTCCAACTAACATTTTTGTGTCAACGCAGAGTCCTTTGGTTCTCATTCACTCACCAATGCGACATATCCAGGAGGACCCTGAAGTAGCCAAGCACAGCCCATATTGTTATCATATGTCAATGCAGAACTCGCATCGCTTCCATCATCATTTGCATTTGATGTTATGACACCGCTAAGCAGTGAAGGAGGAACGAGGTACTGTCCTTCGCACAGTCCCGATTGTCTTGCCGGCAACCACTGTAATAGGTCTATATGCTTAGGATCCGTTTTGAGAATCGCGCTTTGAAGAGAAAAGGCGATTTGGAGAAGTAGAAGCAAGGGCCCAAGCCGAAGCATGATGGAGAGAGAATTGTCATATCCGTCAAGCTCGCGTCCTCCTTTTTCTCCCTTTCTTTTGAACCCTTATTTGGAATTCTCATGAAAGCGTGGAACCACTGGACGAACCTTGCCCAGCGTGGGGAGTCAAAAAGGGTCCCATGACTCTGTCGCCTCTAACATTCTGCTAACATTCCTCACTCTGAGAACAAAATGACCATCACCGATCTTCAGCTCGAATGCTCCAAGGCGGCCACCATCATTCGCCGATTCCGGTCGCAGGAAGACGTGCGGATGGGCATTCCACCTCAGGTGCTGGCGGAAGCCAAAGGCATCGCTGTCCTCTCCGTGTTCAAGATGGGATTCGGATTCAGCGGCCGCGGAGGATCTGGTGTTCTTTTTTCGCGTCTGCCAGATGGCTGTGAGTGGGTTGATCGCGAAGTCGATCACGTGTGATCGTACCGACTCTGACGCCACTTCAAACCTTTCCTCTACAGCTTGGTCCGCACCGGTCGCCATTACAACGGGCGGATTTGGGATCGGGCATCAGATTGGCGTCGAAGTGACCGACTTTGTGATAGTGCTGAACACAGTTGAGGCCGTGAATTCCGTTGCCCAGAAACGCAGTGTCACCCTTGGTGGCAATCTGTCTGGTTAGTGATCTAATTGCTTTGTATCGATCTATTGAAGGTAACCTCATTTCTTAACAGTTGCCGTTGGTCCGCTCGGCCGCAACGTGGAAGCCGGCGTCGCAGCCAGCAAGACTTTGAGCCCCATCTACTCCTACTCCATGACGAAAGGCCTCTTTTTGGGAGCCTCCTTCGAGTTCAGCGCCTTCAACACCCGCGACGAAGTCAACACGCAGTGGTATGGCAACGGCCTCTTTGCAAAAGAAATCTTGGAGGGATTTGTTGCTCGTCCTGTGGAGGCAGAGGAGCTTTACATCACTTTGGATGCGACAATTGGTTATTGGACTCCTTCGAATGTGGGCGGAAACGGTGAGGGTGTCGAGCCCCTTGTCAAGTCCCCTCTGCCTTCGAGCAGTGTAAGTGACGTTACCAGCAGTAAGGAAGCTCCAGAAGGGACTCCTAAGATTGCGGACGGATTTGAGATAGTGGATAAAAAGGAGTGAAATAAAAATGTGTGGCGACAGAGGTGAATCACTTCATTCCAACCTTTCCGCCTCGATCTGGATACGCATCCACCTCGGTTTCAGAATCAATATCGTGCTTCTATGTGGAAAGATTCCGTTCGGGATTCTTACGGATGGATTCAGCAGGTAGACCATCATGCTCACGGGATCCAACAGTCATCGCTATCGCGTTATCTCTTACTCTCTGATGGGTTTTGCGAGGGAGAAGGACCGGGAACTTCCATTATTTTGATGACGAACATGCCAGAATTCGTGCTGGGAGCATTCACTGATTTGGCATTGCCGTCAGGATACCTCTTTGGAGACATCCGGCTTCCTCCTTGTTTGCGCCAGTCACGCGTCCCTAGTCAGGGGCGGTTGTTGTTGAAGGGGGCGATGGCATGATTTTCTGGAGAAAAGATTTGTGAAAACTATTGCCCGCTGCCACCGATGACTCAAGCGCAAGACAACGACCGGGGTAAGCAACCTTCCGTGCATCATACATGTCAAGTGGGAAAGCTGTAGCCAGCCCTCTGGAGGGATGTGCCAGCGAATGCACGGAGCCAAGAAGGCTGACGTTGGCTGGCTGACTGACATATGGGCTTTCCCACCTCGCCGGACCGAACCTCAACTTGAAGGCCGTACGTGACACCCGAAAACTAACTTTCTGCGCAGACGTGTTTATTGTAGCGACTGCGCGCACACCGCTTGGCGGTTTCGGCGGCTCACTTGCGTCCTTTAGTGCAACTGAGCTCGGCTCGATCGCGATCAAAGGTGTGTGTCCCCGCGTCTCGACTCGCTTTTTGTCCTTGCATCAACTGAACGCGCATTCACCAGCCGCGCTCGAGAAGGCAAAGGTGGCCCCTGGCCAGGTCGATGAGGTAATCATGGGCAACGTGCTATCCGCCGGCCTCGGTACGTCGCCGCTTCACTGCGCCTTTCCGACCTTGCGAATCCTTTCCTCGTTCATATGCCGCTTGATCTCGTTGTGACAATTTGCACAACACGCGAAAGATGAATCTGGCGTGGCGCATTCAAGTTTTGCCGGAATCTCCCGTCCTCGTTTCCGTTCCGACTTTTCCCTTTCCCTTCCGAAACGCACAATCAGTGTAATAGCAAGAACGCGTTAGAGGTTGCCTCGTCTTTCGCTTATCTTATCGAGATTGAGCGGCAGTGACAGAAATCAGGCAACATATGGCCTGACAACTGGCGCAGCTGAAAATTATTTATCCCCACCGTCCCTTCCCCTTGGCTTTTTCAAGATATTCTGACTCGCCTCGTGTGAATTTCGTCAGGCCAGAACCCGGCGCGTCAAGCCGCTATTGGAGCCGGTCTTCCCAACACTGTTGTTGCCACATCCGTCAACAAGGTGTGCGCGTCTGGAATGAAGAGTATTACTTTTGCCACGAATGCAATCAAGGCCGGAGATGCTGATGTACGTCAGTTGGTATACCTACTTGTTCGCCTTACCCTTGCATTCTCCCCCAGATCATTGTCGCTGGTGGTATGGAATCTATGAGCAATGTACCGTACTACCTTCCCAAACAGCGCTGGGGAAGCAAGTATGGAAACATGGAGGTGTTGGATGGAATCGTTCGTGACGGCCTTACCGATGTCTACAACAACTTCTTGATGGGCTCTGCCGCCGAACTCTGTGCATCCAAGTACGGATTCTCTAGAAATGACCAGGTACGAGATGTGTGTCTGCATCTTCCCCACTAACTGCTTTGTTCCCAGGACGATTACGCTATCTCCAGTTACCAGAAGGCTCAAGCTGCCGTTGCGAACGGAAGCTTTGCTGACGAAATTGTTCCCATCGAAATCCCTGGGGTCAGAGGCAAGCCGGGAAAGGTGGTTACGACGGACGACGAGATTGCCAACGTGAGTGACAAAATCGTAACGCGATCGGGTTGTTGACGTGCTCCCAACTTTTCAGCTCAACATAGAGAAACTCCGTGCCATGAAGCCTGCTTTCAAAACCGACGGTACCGGCACCGTCACGGCTCCCAACTCCTCTCCCCTATCTGACGGGGCCGCCGCCGTCGTCCTGGTTTCCCGCGCCAAGCTCCAAGAACTCGGCCTCACCCCACTCGCCCGCATCCGCTCTAGCGGTGACGCTGAGCACGAGCCGGAGTTCTTCACGACCGCCCCATCGAAGGCCGTACCGGTCGCCCTCAAGCGCGCTGGTCTCAGCGGTATTGAGCAGGTGGACTACTTTGAGCTCAACGAAGCCTTCAGCGTTGTTGCGCTCGCGAATGCTAAGATTATGGGGCTTGATCAGGAGAAGGTCAATGTGTTTGGAGGAGCTGTCGCGATGGGCCACCCGTTGGGTTGCAGTGGTGCGCGCGTGGTTGTGACCCTTTTGAGTGTGCTCAAGAGCAAGAATGCCAAGATTGGTTGCGCGGGAATTTGCAACGGAGGCGGCGGTGCAAGCGCCATTGTGATTGAGAGACTTTAAACTGTTTAAACTCTCGTTCAATGTTTCCTTCGTGTTTGATGTTTTCCAACTGATGTTTACCAACAAGTTTTTTGTGATTAATGACCAATCACTGAGATCGACATTTTCCTCAAGCCTTTTGCTTAGCAACCGAGACTGACCAAACCCGGCTTAAATTAGCAGGATATATACATTTGGAATCATGGAAGTGCAGTATTCTGTTGTGTAAATGTGCCCTTGACTGCTTTAGTCAAACCACCAAAACACCCAGAACCATGACTACAATGCATTGAACGTCTCTCTCCTGTCCACCGACAGTCTGAGGGAGAAGTACACAAGTAGTACACAAGCGCCGCGAGGGGATTGTTGACATATGCGAGGATCCAGTTATGCAGGTGTACGCAGTTGCGTTGGTTGATAGCGAGACTGAAGAGGACAAATTACTCTGAGATGGTCGACCGCCGCCTGTTGATCACGCAGGAGTAGCAAAAGAGAGGTGAGTGCGATTCCGTACTACACGATTGGCTTATCCAGTCAGCAAGATTTACCGGCCACATTTATTTTGTAAAAACGTGTGGAAATGTTCAGATTACCGTTCGGTGCTTTGATATCTACTCCTCAATCTTGAGATCGGCAAGAGCCGCATCTTCGGCCTTCGCAATGACGGGAGGGGCCCCCAGCGCGGAGTACGCATCGATGCCGATCACCATCTTCATCCCTTCCGCCTTGGTAATGGTGGGTGTCTCCAAAAAGGCAACATTCATGTTGTAAAAGACCTTGGACACATTGCCCGTAATGTCCCAGTTCCGGGCCAAAATGCTGTCGAGAGACTGGTCGAGGGAAGACTCGACAGTACTTTGCAGACTAGACTCGATCTCAGACTTTAACACGAACTCAAGGAGGTCCGTCACGTGGGCGAGGATATCGCCCGTAATTCCGGTGCCAATATGAGTGTCAAAGTTACGAAGGGCAACCTTGCAGTCTTTGGAGTCGGATTGCGTGTCAGGGGCAAACTGCTGAAGAAAATAGACGATATCACTCCTCACCAAACACGTCAGTCTTGATCTTCTTGCCAATCAGACCAAATTTGACTTTGGCAAGGATATCGATCATGGCCTCAATCTTGACAATGCCAATGTGTCCACCGAGCGCAGTCATGTCCATGGAGACCTGCAAAAGAATATTATAGGCTCGTTACAGGCCATACGTGGCAACAGGGCAGAGCAACCTTGAATTCAACATCATCGATGTTCACACCAACAAAGCCGTCGTTCAAAGGCATGACTACGTCTTTGATTTCAAACTTCTCAATCTTAATGTTGGTGGCCTTGGCCACCTCCTTCTCGCCTGAATGCGGAAATGTGCGAGATCAGTTCAGTTCCACTCAATGAACCACAGCAACCGACGAGCTCCTACCCAACAACGGCAGCGTCTTCTTGACGTGCTGGTCTTCGATCTTCATTTCCTTGACGTAGGACTCAGCGATGGGGGAGATCCTGGTAGTTTACGGAATCGGGTCAGTTGTGTCTGGTGCGGGGGTCGAAGCTCCCGTCCAGTTCCTCCCGTTGCATGCAATCCGTCGCCGCATTCGTACGTTCATTGGGTCGTCGGCGACGAGAGCGGAACCAGTGCGGCAGAGTTGCGTCTATGAAACGCGACACAGGCAACCCCGATTAGACTCAACTCGCCCGCCCTCCGCACCTGGAGACGGCCCGCCTCCCCTCCGCTGCCAGCCTCCGTGCAGACGATACTCACAGCTTTGCAACCTCGGCAAAGATGTCCGCCTCAAGGCGAATTTCGATCGAGGACACTCCGCTTGCCGCCATTTCCTTTGCCCTTCAAAAATCTGATGTCAGACCCTCAGTTGCTTTGGCTCCAGTCCGCACAAAGGAAATGGTCCTTGTCAGACTCCCTGTCGACCAATGCAACCGCGGAGTCGCTGTCATCTACAACGATCTGAGCCGCTGGATGCTCATGAACATCAGGAACCCGCTCGCGGTGTGCGGATATCTCTCGTAGGAGTCGTTCAAGGCGTCGCTTTGGTGAGCTATGGCTTCATGGACCTCTTGACCACCAAGATCATGAACCGCCGTCCTTCCTTACAACACTCCTACTATACCTGCCCCTCTCCTCCCACTATCATCTCCCCTTTTCACCCCTCCAAAACAAACATCGCTTATAACAGAAGTTTTCTTTTTCACGGTGCCGATGGACTATTGCACTTTCCTCCTTCATTTTCACTTCCAGCACTACGTCGGACTATTCCTTTTCCTGTCATCCTTCATTGAGTGAGATTTGCGAAAAAATCCCTTGGGGGGGAGGGGGTGTGCGAAAGCCAGCGGGATCCCTCGATTTTCAGTCAAAAGATCTCCAGTGTCAAAATGACTTTAATCGAACAACACTTGTCTGGTAGACTTCACATACGTAGAATAAAGTATTCGCGGTGTTGGTTTGGCAGCAAAAGGTCAGAATGTACAAAATCATGGCACCTACGACCCATCCGTAAAACTCCTTTTACTCCATCAAACTACGTCCAATCAAGGCGATCCAACAGTGAAATTAAAACTCAAAGTATATACCACAGAATGACGACTGTGGTTCAAGCATGTAGGGTCTTATTATTGAGGAACAGAAGCGAAATGGTGTTTTTCCGAGTTTTGAGCTTCATACGCGTTTTGACTTAACGCGCGCAAGAAATTTCGTGCAAGTCACCTGAAAAATACTAATCAGTGTTTTTAACAATTCTGTGCAGCGGATTTACGAAAACGCCTCAAGGACGCAGATACGCAACCCAGAATCACCAGTCCCTCATCTAGAAAAGCAAAGCCAAACTGAATAGTGCAGCGAGTCCCGTGAAACATTTGAGAAGAACCATCAGAACCTCCAGCACGTAGGATACTTCCACAGTAACTGCAAATCATGAACTTCTGCTTTCATTGAGAGAGGGAGGAGTGGTGGTTGCTCGTAATTTTGCTGGTTTCCATTTTTTGTGTGAGTTGGCACCCTCGAAAAAATTCCATCCCCCAAAAGACACCAACGTCACAAGATTTGACTGGAAATTCAATTAGCCATGATTAAACACGATTGGATTTCTATATAGGCCGATTGGCACTGTGGCTGTCCTAAAGACACGTAGAGAAGCCACTTTGCCATGGTCCAGCTACGTTCCGTTCTTCTGTGCATCGCGTCTAGCATTGCCGTTGTCTCCGCTGCGCCTTGTATCCAACCTGAATCAGCCGCCCCTGCTCCAAAGCCGTCTGCCACCTCGTACGTGCCTCCAGCTCCCGTTCCCGCTCCTTCTGCCTCCCCTGTGTACGGTCCTTCCTCTGTGATGGTGCCAACCCTTGTACCAGCAACAACGACTGCTACTTTAACCACTACTGCGTCTACGACGGAAGCTCCGGCTGAGCCAACTACTTCCAGTCAGGCGGCTCCTGCCCCAGCCCCTCAGCCCGAGGCGTCGACCTCAAGCGACCCGGCCACTGAGCCACTGCCACTGCCCACTACCTCGAGTGAGCCTGCACCGGCTCCCCAGCCACAGCCAGAACCCACTACGTCAAGTGACCCTGCTCCGGCTCCTCAGCCCCAACCACAACCTACCACGAATGTACCTGAACCAGTTGTCCCTCCTGTCACTGTTGCCCCACCACAGCCGACCCCGCCTCCTCCCACACAAGCAGACGACACGAAGATCACCGCTCGGGATCGTCAAGACCTCCTCGATCTGCACAATAACTACCGGCAGGCGAACGGTGTCTCTCAGCAAGTCACCTACAGTGACCGCGTCGCGGCGCAAGCCGCCGTGCGCGCTGCCAAGCTGGCGGCCAATGGGTGCAATCTTGTGCATGGTGACCTTGAAGGTGTGGGCCAGAACCTCAGCATGGAGGCTGCCACCAACCCCGTGGACTTACCCATGAAAGACCTGTTCGATGGATGGGCTTCAGAGACGCATGCCGAGAATGAGTATAACCATGCTACGCAGGTGTTGTGGGCCACCACAAAAGAGATTGGGTGTGCCAAGGCTATGGGAACTGGGGCTTTTGATGGACGTTTCCCTTACTGCGAGGTACTTGTGTGCGACTACTACCCGGCTGGAAACATGGTTGGTAGCAGCTGGAAAACTGGTAACTGATGATGTCTTTACACTCGCTCATAATGTGGGCAGGAACCACTTTTGAGATTTAGACTTTCTGTTGAAGAATAAAGTAAATGTTGTTGAGCCAATGAATGATGGAGATTGGCTTTATGAAAGAATCTGCGCTTGCGGCAAAAGCATTTATTAAGGCAAACCTTCTGAAACCATCAGCTATCAGTTCTCCAACTTCGTCGAAGGACGTTCTTAGAGGGAAAATACTCGCACACAAGAACAGAAGATTCTGGTTGAACGCAAGGTGCCGCAGAGATACAGGCAATGTTGGATGCAATGCAAAGCAGGGCAGGTTGAATATTCAATATTGTGGTCTTGATAGGCTCCTGCTGGCTTCTTTTATATTTCTTTACCGGGGGAAGTGAAAGTTAAATCAATGATGACAAATGGACCGATCGTCCCTCGTTTATTCCAGAATAAGGAAGAATCGAGGGGGAAATGCGCCCTTGTTTGAGAGATAGTGGTGGTGAAAGCTGAGGGACCCGTTAAAGGTTCAGCTTGGTGCGTCTCCAGTTGCGTCTCTTGGCGTTGTATCTGCGTCGATGCTTAGGAACTGTTGACTACATCGAAAAGTTAAATATGTTATACCTGATCTTGGTGTCAGTCTTAAAGCGAAACCAGTTGGGAATAGGTCTGTTCTGCTTCATGGCCTTGCCCAGAATGCGCTTGACCTTGAACGACTTGTTGGAAGGCTGAATGTATGGTATGACGATCAGCAGGCGGCACTTCACGAAAGCGCCATAAACGTGGTATGGCCCTTATGAAGAGTAGAGGGGTTGTCTCGAACTACTAAGCATCCTTTCGACACTCTTCGTCACGATATCCATGAGCGAGTTGAGTTCCCGCACTAACTGTCCTCAGGTCAACCCGCCATCACAGCATTCAAACTTTTCTCATTGCCTCGACAACAAGTCGCATTCCTCTGCATTCAATCGTTCGTGTTCCGTTCCAGGACACCTATAGTTAACCCAATGCCAGTGTTGCGTCCATCACAGCATGGATTTACTTCATACGTAGCGTTATCGCCCACATTCTGCATTCCCAGAACGAATCATTCGGCAGTGCGGTGGTACAACATCGCTGCGATGGAGCGTTGGTGGCGGAAGGAGGACTGAGCCATGTGTCCCAGACTCACCATTGGAAATTTGGAGATCGAACACGGACCAGTGACAGCACCAAACCCATTCTGACACCGCACTTCATCTCAAGGTTCGTGAATAGGAGCCACAGTAATTATGCAACGCTATCGTAGTTTATTCGTTCAAATTTTCCTTCATCATGCCTCGCTTCACCAGGTTTCTCCTTATTCCATCCGCAAGTCTGTTCAGAGGGCACAATAACATCGAAGGGATTGACATATTACCATCGATTTTATTCCAATTTTGAATAATCGCACATGCCCACCCCTTCCTGTCCATACGACATTGCATCACACGGTTCAAACGAAAGGCGATGCATGCTGCTTAGGCCTTGGCGGCAGAAGGGTTTACCTTCTTGCCATCCTTCATGCGGAAACGCTGGGGAGGCGTGCGATCACGACGGCCGTCACGGGAACGGACGCGGACAACTTTGGAGTGAATAGCGCAGGAAACGCAGTAGTGGGTCTTGATGTACAATTTTGGGAGTGCGTACTCTATTCATTGATGGGTTTATGAGTATTGGGAAATGATACGATGCCCATCGTTGTCACGCACCATCGTAGACGGAGGCCTCGGCAAGGTCTCTGACGGCAGCCTGCTCGATCATGTTGCGGATCATGAAACGCTTGATAGCCTTGTCCTTGGCCACCATACGGGAGCAGTTGGAGCAGCGAACTGGCTTGACGTGGCCACGGCCGTGCTTGGAACGTCCGTTGTTTCTTCTCTTCTGGGTCTGTTTGAGAAGGCAAGGGGTAGCTATTCAGTTCGCTATCCCCAGTTGATCATCATGACGAGAAGACTTGGTTGGTGACACTTTCATTGCCACAAGTTGGTCCTCCCCCTCCCGCATAGCTCCAAACACAGAAGATAACCAGAATCATGCAATTCGCTCCAGATTTGGTTCAAGCGCTCAATTTGGGTACGGCTTCGACCCTGCTTTGAGTCTGCACTATCCTCTCCATCCGATCAGAACGAAACCACCGCACATGCATGGTAATTGCATTTGGGTGTCACATTCTGCGTTTGATCCAGCTCCTTCGATGGCGCCAGGGTGAGGATGGGACTATGTGCGGAACATGCGAAGACATGACTCGAACCATTTTTGCGGTGGCTTGGGTTTGAAGGTATCCAACCTGCAACCTGCACCCGAACATCGACAACCTCATCCTGGTCCATATCCACATGAATAATGATGGAATCATGTGAGCTGTGGTAGAAAATGTACCAGAAATATTTTACGGGCGATAGCGCGCATCGCTTCGAATACACTTGACAGAACTCAGCGAACAGACTCTATCGTATTTTATTTCCAGACTCAGTGAGATGTTTTCATGCACATCTCTTGGGGCATGCTCTGCTCCTTGTTGCTGGTGTCTCCAATTTGGGTTGATTGAAAAAATCAATGGGTGCGAGTGCGCGTGAGTGCGCCCTGGTTTGGCTGACCCTGAAAGTACAGACTCCACCATGAACGATACAAAGGCTCCGCTGGCCGGCCGCCGCCTGCGCCGCGTGAGGACGGTGCACACCACCACAACCACTACAACCACAACTACGCGACGGGAGGCCCTAGGCGGGGTAACACCCGCACAGATAGCGTCGACTACTACAGTTGCGGATCTATCCGATGCGAGTCAGGCGGTTGCGAAGAGCCAGGAGGGCGCTGCCCCAACGGTGGTGGTGGTGGCTGAGGAAGCAGCCAATCCAATTCAAACCTTACGCAAGCCACTGGTGACCTCAATCCCGCGCTATGAGCTGAGAGAAGATGCAGATCTATCAGACTTGCTGAACCACAATCGGGTCTGTTCTGTCATATCAATTAGTACCGAAAGCCGAATCGACTCAACGCTTGGCAATCAGGTTTGGGCCGAAGAGTTCAAGATTCAGCACCCAGGACTTCTGAACGAGCTTGCCAGACAGCAGCATCCTCAAGTTTGCTGGATCGGTACGTGAAGACCTATTTGCAAAATTCACATGTTTGACTCAGTTCGGGACTGCAGGATGCTCCGATTCTCGCGTTCCAGGTAGAAAATATTCAAGTGACTTAATTGATTAATATGATCCCGTTTCTAGCGGATGTTGTCTGCGGTTTGGGCCCTGGGGAACTGTTCGTGCATCGCAACATCGCAAACGTTGTCAACCACTCCGATTTCTCAGCACTTTCCGTTCTTCAGTATGCGGTAGAAGTTCTGAAGGTGGTTACCAAATTTCCTTTGCCGTACGAGATTCTGTAAACCGTAGTAAGCAAACTCCCGCGAAGGTGAAACATATTGTCGTATGCGGCCACTATGGTTGTGGAGGGGTCGCTGCAGCACTCTCTCACAAGCAATATGGCATCATTGACAACTGGTTACGAAGCATCAAGGACGTGTATGCTTCGAACAAGAAAAGGCTTGTGGACCTACTACCCGCTCAACAACTGGATGCGCTTGTCGAACTCAACACGGCACAAAGCGTTTGGCATGTTGCTGAATCGTCCATTGTTCAGAACGCTTGGGCGCGCGGCCAGAAACTGACCATTCACGGCTGGGTGTACCAGCTCGAAGATGGTTTACTCCATGATCTGAAGCTATCGGTGAATGCCAAAGACGAGATTGATGAAATTTATACCTACGCCACAAGTGAAAGCGTCAAAACCTTAAGTTCGCGCAGATCCCAGTTTTTACCGAAACATAGAGAGTAAATGAAAACGCATTTATCAAAACACCGCAATGGTGTTTAATGAAAAGGTATTGGTGAAAAAAGTATTTTCTTTCTCGCTGCTTCGGGCTTCTGCACGTTCTTGAAGTTAGGACCTGGTCGGACACAAAACCAACTCTCGCCAAATGAGAAACATGTCCTGTTCCATTCGCAACTTTGAGTCGTAGGTTATGCCATAGGTAAAACCCTAAGCTTGGTCCAAAACTTCGAGCTGGGATGAAAGATACCACCGACTTGACTGATTTTTTCGCCGCCCAAAACACAGACGCTACCACGAATCGTGTAACCGCTGAATTCGTTGCTGCGTGCATTTTACGAAACGACCAGTAGACGTGCAAAGGATAGCCTGAACAAATCGTTGACACTGTCCACAATTTTTTGAGCCGCGTCTGGGCTGGAGTCTGTGGCAATGTTGGATCGCTTCGCCAATCTGGCCGGCAGTTGCAACTTTAGTCACAATCAGATATCAAAGGAGAGCGTGGGGTACCTCGACACAAAACACCTCGATAACTACGCGATAACTACCGAGGCTCACTGCCCGGAAGTAGCAGGTCAACCTTCCTCCCGAAAATTTTAGAATCAAGATGGTTTAAAGCGCGTTGCCATCGTTCAGACCAAACCGAACATTCACAGTTAGGTACACGACCTAAAGGATCGATGACCTGAAGCTATTGGGAAAGCGAGATTGTCGAAATCGACAACCCACAGGACAAGCGACACTGCAGCCTCATTGAGCTGGCGGAAATAACATTTTTTATCGAACCATAGCGTCTTCAGTTCCGTTCAGTTATCCCCAGAAACTATACTGTTTTGAACAGGTCTTTTTGCCAAGAATCGTGCAATGCTTCAGATCCTCATTTTCACGTATTTACGTACACATGCAACTGCGCTCACCTCCGCTGCCGTGGGCGAGTCGGGTTTCGGTATGTCCTTGGTAACGTTGTGTCACTTCTGATCCCTAAAATCCCATCAGAACGTCCCGATGATCCTCGACCTACTGTTACATCTCCGGTATATTTCCAAAAGCTGGCACCTCGAGCTCTGGTATCTGAACCTGCTGGCACAGCTCTGGCACAGCTTTCAACTGCAGTGTCAAATACTGTTTCCACGATGATAACCACGATTGGAGCGGAGCCGCCCAATGCCTTCATAGATCCCGTTAGTAAGCAAATAAGCGACGCCCGCGCTGTAATCTCGGCCATCATTGAAAACAACCAGGCATGTGCGCAGCTCTGTCTTGGTGTCACCGACGCCAGCGAACTGAACACCGTGCTCAATACGGTCTGTGACAATCAGAGCTCAACCATTCCGAAGCTGATGAGATGCACCTTGTCTGTTAATTCTGATTGTAACGGGTCGAGGGTGTCTGCATTGATTCCATCTCTGCAAGATGCTTGTCGTTCCACATCTGTGGCATCCCAGATTGCAGCAAGTGCGTTGAGTGCAAGTCTGGACGGAGGCAAGGGTAGCGGCGGCGGCATTGGTGGCCCGACTCAGTTTGGAGCGCCCAACCCAACATTTGTTCAAAACAATGCGCCTGTGCCTGCTTCTTCGGATAATAGAAAGGCGGCCGTTTATACTTTTTTTTCTGTGTTATGTTTCTTGATACTTTAGTTTTGTTCTTACATTCAGTAGTGCCTTTCGGATTTAATAAAGGGAAAGAAATATTGTTTATGCTGTTGGTGTTGGGCTGGATACCGGTTCAGTGTAATTGCTAGAGGTGCATGATTAGTCGTTTATCATCAACGTATTTGAAGAACCTACCCAGGGATGAGTCCTTGCTTCCATTCTCCTTGCGTAAAGACTTTTGCTTTCCACCAGCCGTCATCTTGCTCCTCCAATACTTCAAGCATGTCTCCCGCCATCGCAGACACTTCTTGAGAGCCTGGCGCTGCTTGAAAATCGTATATCATCTTCGCGCGTTTCACTTGCTCCCCCTTTTGACCTCCTCCTCCCCAAGTATTGTTGATTTCTCCAGCCGAGCTTGAAAGCGCTGCAGCCATCTTCTTTTCGATGCCGGCTCCTGAATCGTTCACTGCTGCAGTTGTAGCTGTGACAGGGGATACTGGGCTTGCCCCTGCATATGAAACCGGGCTGGACGCGGTCGCAATATCTTGAATCGTTTTTCCATTTAAATGCGCGGGAAGCTCAGGTGGGGCCGTCTTGTCAATGCCCGCAATATATGTCAACAGCCTGTGACGCCTGATTCCAAAATTGTCAATCTTGACATCCAGAGTTTGTTTCTGATACGTGAGTTCTGAAACTTGCTTTGGGTCGGAAGATTCCTTTCTGGCGCAAGCGGCAAGCAAGGATTCAACCGCTTGACGTTTCTTTTCAGAGTCGGTCAAGTCTTTTTCGAGCACTTTCACGCGGTCAGCTGCGAGCTTGCGGCCCTTTTTCGGGGGCTGAGACATGATGCTGTCATCGTCTTCCTGTTTTGTTTTTTGTGATCAGGGCTTGCTTGGATCAAATAATCATCACGCTTAACTGCATCGAGGAGAGTTTCTGTTGCAGACCGGGAATGTCCGGCCGCCTTTTGAACTCCAGGCTTTTTGTAATTCATATCCCTTGCCAACTGCAAAGAAAAAGTCAGAGTAAAAGATATTATTGCGAAAACTCCTGACCGCTTTCTCCTCAAACGTATAATCGCCTGGAGGAAACTCATCCTCCGTTTTCAGCACCGAAACCAGTAGCTGGCTGTCTTGATCTGCAGCTACACTCTCAAACACTCCACTCATTCCCTCCAAACCGTCAATATACATGGGAATGAGGCTGCTGTACAATTCGTAATATTTCATCATGGCGACTTTGGTGGCACGAATGCGGAAGTTTTCGTCATCAGTTTGTATTTCCTATAAAATTGAAGTTATAGCGATCCAATGCATATGGAATTTACAAGTGTCCTTACATTCAAGATAGAGGGTAAGAATCCGGTGAAGTGGCTCAACTTCTTGGCGTTTGTGTCAACGATGGCTTTCTGATATGCAGCCATCGAGTCTGTGGCCGCAAACGCCTTCTTTTCGTAGTCTGTTTTCGCCTGCGCACAAGAAAATTAATGTTTTATACCAGCAACTTCCGTCTGTCTTCACCAAGTCAAGTTCCTTTTGAGTCGAATTCTTGTTTTTTTGAACTTTTTCCAGGTATGCTGTCGCAGCTTCCATGTTTTTTCTATCTGATTCAAATTTGTCGTGGAGCTTTTATCTTGGTTAGACTCATCAACAGAGGCTTTACATAACATCTCACCTTTTCCATAGATGCAACTTGCTGCTGAAATTCGGTGTTGGCCTTCTTGATTTTATCGAATTTCTGGCAGATAGAGGTCAGTAAACACCTTTAACTTCAGAATCATATGACCGACCTCCTTGAATTTCTTTTCATTGTCTTGTGATTGGTACTTGATGGTTTTTCTCAGTTCTGTGTTAATCTTGTCGTTTACCCCGAAGTGAATAGTTGCGATGTTGTCTGCTTCGGACAGAATTTGTTGCCAAGCGCGACCGAACGAGCTGAAGTTCAAATAAGGGGTCCTATTAACCTTCATAAGCCCGATTATACGAGATGTTCACCTTTCCAACAAGACCTTTGTGTGAGGCGTTCCTTTGACGAGCTTTTTGGCAATTTCGTCACGATAGGGCTTGATCAGTTTCTGCAACGCATGGGCATAGTCTGCCTCGATATCGGCGCGTTTCTTCATGAACTCATTGATGGAAAACATGAGTTCTGATCCTTCAGCCGTGTAAGCTTCGACTTCACGCCATTGGTCCTACAAAAGAGTTGTCAGACACAAGTTGGGAGGGCCCCGCGATTCTTACCCAAAGCGTTTCTCCAAACGTGGTCATTCTCTCAACTCTTCGTTAGATCGGGAAAGGGAACTTCTTTTTTCGAAGATTCTATGGAAGGAAAGGAAGCGACAAGCCTTCCTCCCTTTTCTTGTGACAAATCACATGGCCGGTCGTCTGCCAGCACAGCCACCTTTACCAAGAGAAGGTATAAACCATGGGGAAAGGCAACGAATTCCTCCGCGTTCGCAAGGTATGTTTATGTAAACATTTAAGTGATATCTGAAAACATGGTCAGTCCTTATGTACGAAGTCAAGCTGAAAGAGATATTCGACCAATACCCCAAAAGCCCTCACAAATCACGGGTCCGGGAATGCTTTTCGATGCTTGACGAGATCACTCCATGCCTTGGCAACTTTGCTCCAATAATCACCATATTGAAAGACGAGATACATCGCAGCGTGTATTCTCGTAACTTAACAAGTTCAGAAATAGAGCCTTTTGTGGAAAGAGTACCATTTTTTTGCGCGGCGGGACGAGTCGATGAGGCGAGGTTTGCTCAACTTCCTTGGTCCTGATTGTGTGTTCATTTTTCAATCAGGCAAGAGGAAGCCGATAAGGCTGTTGAATCATTAGCTGAATTGCAACAACGGATTCGATTTCGCGACCATGATCTTCAAATTCTCTATAAAAAGAATATGAAGCTCAAGTGAGTAATCAAAAGTGGTTTCAAGCTCACCTAATTTCTTTTATAGAGAAGATATTACCGACCATCAATCAAAAATCCAACAGCTAAATGAGAAAATTCAAAGCTTAGAAGATTTATGTCATAAGCAAGAGCTGGAAAAGGGCGAAACAGCGTATTATCATAATTCAAAAGAAGACGCGTTGAAACATGAAATAGAGAAGTTACAGACAACATTAGCTCAGAAAAACAACATCATTGAAAAACTGACTGTCTTCAAGAGCGCATACAATGATAATGCGGGTTGGTTGGGCTTCTACTTATTATGACCACGGTGACTAACCTGACTTCTCGAAGATACTTCATTCGAAGACAGGGAAAAAAACAAAATGGAATTGATTATTGACTCAATAGTAAGCAGTCGTTTCTTATTTCGTCCTATCCTTGTGATGACAAAATGTAGGGAATGGTGGAATACGACATCTATCAAGCAGAACGCCTTCAAGAGCAGTTTGCTGAGATCCTTAACTATCAACTAGATGATTTTGAGATGTCTCTTAGTCAACTTCGTAAAAAGAAAGAAATCCTCTTGGGTGTGGTGATTAATGAGACAGAGCGCGAGGCATCATACGCTTTAGAAGTATATCATAATTCATTTTTTTAGTAATTCACTGAATTGTTTGATTTTTCAGCTCCATGAATTGGTGGTCGGTTTTCGCAAGCGAATTTCGGACTTACTAGAGGAGCAAAGGCTCTTAAAAGCGCACACAACCAGCCTCAAGTTTGTATACGACAACTACACGTCCGACACAAAATCAATTCAGAGAACAGCTGACGGCGCCTTGAGAAATTACGGTACTGTGGTAAGGATTGAAGACATATATCTTTCGCACTTACGCCTCTTGAAGCTCCAATTTTCAGACGATCGCGGAGAAAATTTCAAAACTTACAAGAAGTTTGAATATTGCGGAAAATGCGGCGAAAGGGTACTTAATCTCTCCAGTGATTCGTGGAACTAATCCTTTGGCGTAGACTGCGATATGCCCTCACAAGCTAGGTTCTATGGAGCCAATTCCTATCACGCCTCATACAACACATCTTCGTCTTATTCGTCCTGGTCTCAAGCTTAGAACTCTTTGCAAAGTCGGACCGGACAATAAGCCCCTTCCAATCGAAAGTGCCTTCCATAAGGAAGACAGTGACGACGATATGGGAGAGAACGAGGATGAACAACTACTGGTACATTCTATTGTGTTGTTCTGCTTTATTCAAAAAATCCTCCAGGTTACCAAAACCATGAAACTTGTGTGGCTCGAATACTATGAAGTTCGACAGGGTTACAAACCCAAATTCACTCGCGTGTTCAATTTGGAGAGAACATTAGATTACGTACAAGAAATTTATGAAGCACGAGTGATATACGAGGATAAAATTGATGACAACGCGACACGGTTTGTGGAAAATTGATCTTCTTCTGGTTTGACTATATTCCTGTGAGCAGTGACGACGAGTGTTGCTACATGAAATTTTCGGTAAGGATGCCCGATAGACATTGATCATGGAATGACTGCTCCCTTTCAGGACTTCTTCTATGACTTCTTCAACCAAAGGTATCAAATTCAAGAAGTTGCATTGAAGGCGGTACACGATCTATTTACAGCTCTCAATAAGTATGAAGTCGAGAGTCTTTACATTGCCATCTTTATCCGCCATCTCGTGGGGCTGGAAGATATGACTTGGAAGTACATCTACGACGCTCGGAAGCTGTTTGCAAAATACAATGATGGTACTCCATTTACTGCAACAAAGTATCGAACAATATTGACCATAATGTACCCGAGTCGGCCTGTAAGTGGTCTGCGCTAAAGGCGATTTTGACAAGTGATTGAACAACGCAGAGAGAGCTCAATGAACAGATGGAATTAGAATATACTGCATTCAGTAAAAACAAGTACACGTTACAAATGGTGGAGGAACACCTGTTGCACATGGTTTACAAGCAAATCGAACCGAACATCAAATTCTTCACACTTTGCTTGAAACGATATGACTATCAAGACACAGGCGTGCTTCAATTCGAGGACTTTGAAGAGGCTTTAACTGCAATTATTCCATTTGCTCAAGGTTTGCCTTCACCGTCCTTTTTCCAGACACAGATAACAACCAGGTTGAAAAAAATTAGCAAAGCATAAGAGACTCATGTACAGACTAGCGGAACAGTATTCAATTCATGACCAGGTTCCGATACCACGTCTTGCAATGGTCGCGTCGTACCTCATGTTGCACGAAGCTAGCCAGCATTCATGGTTGCCTCAATCGATCAATGCACCAGAAGTAATTGCACAGCTAGGACGCATGGCGGACACGGCTGGCAAGGATAGCGACAAAACAGACAGCGGAGGAAAAGCGGGATTAGGTGGACTTGGAGCAATCCCAGATGACCGTGTCACGCAGGATGAAGTGAATATTATCCTCAAAAGCGATAATATTCATGGAATGAACTTGGATGCGCGGGCGGTGGAGGAGGAGGAGAAGCGAATGAAAATGGTGAGTTTTCTTGCACATGAATGTCGTCCATTCATACCACTCGCTTTTTCAGCGCATTGATATGGCCATGAAGTCCCGCGAAGAAGAGCAATAAAGACTTGGGGAGGAGGGGGGATCACAGGACTTCCTTCGTTTCTTTTCCTTTTTGTAATCAATTTCAAGCCCGTGGCCACAGCCCGTTGTGCCTGTTACCGTCTCACCTGCACTGAGTATTCAACAGACAGTGTATCTGTTCCACCATGCCCGTGCCTGCTCGACACAAGATCTTCGCTGTCTTAGTCATCGGTCTCGCTGGATTCACAGATGCCATCATCTTTGCCATCATCATCCCCATTATCCCTTTCATTGTCGAAGAGCTTGGTGCAAGTGGGTGAGTTTGCAGTGTGGCCAGTTTCAAGCCTTGTCACTGCAGTGAAACTGAAGGAAAAGCTCATTCTATGTCGGCATCCTGCTTGCCATCTACGGTCTTGGTGTCATTCTCGGCTCCCTCTTCTTTGGATACCTGTCGCTGCGGAAGCGAGTGGTTCCTAAGCGGCAACAGATGATGATGGCTTTGCTTGCCTCGCTTGGATCGACAGCCTTGTTTGCCACCGGACGCTCGATCGCCGTGCTTGCCATCGCTCGACTATTACAGGGCTTCGCATGCAATGGAGCTTGGGTGATAGGCCTGTCTTTGTGAGTAAGCACCTTTGCATCCCCGATCAGCAAACCACTAACATCTAACATAGAATGGCAGATTTCTACAAAGACGATCCCGCAAATATCGGAAAAGCAATGAACGCGATTGAAATGGGTTATGTCACTGGCCAATTATTAGGTGAGTTTTTAGATGCGAGAATGCAAAGGCTCAGAATTGATTTTCAGGTCCTCCCATCGGCGGTTACCTCTACACGCTAAACTACTATGCACCTTTCGGATTATGCGGAGTATTAATTCTGATTGACCTTTTGGGTCGCGCTTTGCTACCTGACCCAGACGCATCGTACCCCAGCTCACATGAAGTCAACAAGGGTGGCCAAGAAAGCGATCTGCCATCCAGTGCAGCAGTACAGTCGGAGTGTCAGACAACGGAGGCAACACAGATCGATGTGATTGTTTCAAAAAATGCAACATCAATGGGTGTTGCCAAGCTCACGGAAATCAATGTCGCGGACCCGTGTCCTAACATGGAAGCTATCCAATTTAAAAATATTGTCCGATTCAAGTCCCTATGGATCGTTCTTTTCCTTGCTGCAGCCCTATACACGGTCTTCAATGGCATCGAGCCCACCCTACCCCTCTACTTGAATGCCACCTACGGCTTTGACCCATCCCGCATCGGCATCGTCTGGATGTCCCTCGTCATCCCTCAGATTATCTCCAGCTTTGTGGGCGCTTGGATCTTTGACCGGTTCGGCATGAAGCGCGCCTTCATGGTGGGCTTCATCACGGCCTGCGTGGCGTTTTTTGTTCTCGCGATTCCGTTCGCTAGAGGGGATCTCGATTGGACCGTTGTCACTTTTGTGTTTGCCGGTATTTCAATGGGGCTCGGGATCGCACCCGTCAGTCCCGCGATTGCGGCTTCCGTTCCGCCAGAGTTTACGACGTTGGGATATTGTTTGATGATGGTGGTTTTTGCCTCGGGGATGGTGGTTGGGCCTATTATGGGTAGCTATTTGTTCGAAGAGACGGGATGGAGTCTTCAGATGCTTGTTTTTGGATGCGTGCTTTCTGTGTCGACAGTTGCTTTATTTTGGCTACCATCAGATGTTCAAAAGTAAAGGTAATTTATGTTTCTTGTCGCGCGAGAAGGGTTTATTCCATCAGTGCCACTAACTTCTTGATTAAGGCGGTCATGAAATAAACTAACTTTTTACTGAAAAGCACTCAATCCTTGCACCAAATCTTCCAAAGCATCCACCTTGACCTTCTTGCGTTTCATATCCGCAATCCGCCGCGACATACGCGCCCCACCTGCCGTCTCCCCCATAACCGTATCTTCATCCTCCTCCATCAAGCGCTTGCTCCCCTTCAAAACTGCCTTGGCCACGCTCGCTTTTGCAGCTGATTTTTTGGCCTGCTGCTGTTGCGCGCGGCGCTTGCTCGCGGCGGCCGCGCTGATAGAGGCCTGGTGCTTGAGCGCCTGGTTGCGGCGCGTCTTGACGGCCCTGCTGGCCGTGATAGCGATCATTGCGTCACTCGCAAAGAGCTGCTTCTGCTTCTCCTTGGCAACGTCGTGGTAGAGGCGTTCTTCCTCGCCTGTTTGCAAAATAAGAACGAGGAGTTTTTTAGGTTCGTTTTGACAAGGTTAGCAAGACCTCCACCCACGCGAGTGACAAACTCGCCCGTGCTCCAAGATGACTGAAGAAACAGGAAGCCCTCACCTTCCAAAGCCACTACACGCACAATCTCCCCATCTGTGCCCAAATCAATCCCCCCGCCTTGCTTAACCAACATTCCCGCCACCTCGCGCGCCACGGCCTTGCGAAAGCGCACATAACCGAAGAGGTCTCCCGGACGCACGACGCAGTCGGCCACGGGCGCCACGCGCTCGAACGCGGTCCGCGCAGCCGCGGTGAGACTGCTGGCCGTGAAGCCCGTGCTCGCGCTCGTGTCTGGAAGGGGCCCAAACTTAAGAAGGCGGTTCACGGGGTAGCCGAGGGCTTCGCTGGGGTGGATTGCGATTTGGCCTTTTTCCTTGATAGTGGTAGTTGGAGCGGATGCCATACCGGCGGGGGTGGTGGTGGTAGGGGTAGTTGGAAAGCAGGAGGATTCAATGGAGAGGGTAACGTCTTCGTAGGTGAGGGCACTGGCGAGGGCAAGGAGTTTCACCATGACGGTTGGGTCTGCAAATTGGATGTAGCATGATTTCTGTGGTGAGGTGACTTGAATGTTTAGCTCGGAATGCTGCGCCTCAAGAAGGAAACGGCAGCGGCCGTACTAACAAACTCGTCCGAGCGTCCTGAATCTGAATCAAACAAATGCCGTGTAATAGCGGATTCGGCCTTGTCAGCAACAAAGCTCAAGAAGTCTAGTTGTACGGCGTCATGGGGAATTCCACGAATCAAGAGGCAGGACTGAGATAGAACCACAGTGGACTTGATCATGTCGACCACGTTGCGTTGATCGAATGCAACAATGCGCCTGAGACAAGTTCCGTCGTTGGAAATCTGTGTGGACGTGCGTCAGATGCGGGAGCAGTTGGAGAGTGGGAGACTTGGTTCGCACTGCACCTCGAACGCGCCTCTAAGACAGTGTTTTGCCACTGTGAGAATGAGTTTATCCGTGACGCCTTCCTTCTTTGCCGTCTTGAAGGAGGCAATCAAGGAAGCTGGCACGAATCCAAGTGCCGTCGAGTTTGGCTGCGATTCGAGCTCAGCATCCATGTCCATTGATCCAGCGGAGTTTTCCAAGTTCTTGGGCTTGCTCTTCGTCTTGGCCTTGGTAAGCTCGCGATCAGCTGTTGCAAGGAGGGACCGGACCTCCTTGTTTGAGAAGTACATGTCCAGGATCTTTACAGTTGCATAGTGGAGGGGCGGCAGAGAGACGCCGTCAATAACGAGAGACCAGAGTCCCTCCGGCACGAAGGGCAGCTCCCGTTGCAGACATTGTGGTGTCGAAAGGACCTGCATTTTTGTTGGCTTGGATGAAAAACAAAAACACAAAATGTTGGCCCCAACCATGTTTGCCGTTCGGGGAGAGGCCGACGAACTTGACGGGCATCTCGCCGCGTTCAGCGCAAAGTACCGCGCTATGGAAAGCGAACTCGCGGAGGCGCGTCGGGCGAATGCGGAGCTTGTGAACCGGAACCGGCGGCTTGAGGCTCAGCTTGTGGCGGCGGGGACACAAGCTGCGGCACGGTCGGAAAGGTCGGAGAGGTCAGAGGAGGCCGCGGCGGGGGACGGCGTGGCCGAATCGGAGGGGACAGGGTCAGGGACAGGGTCTGGGACTGGAACCTCGAAGCGGCGCAAGGTGGAGCAACCGGCGACGACAGCATCCCGACGCATCTCGCGCGCTTCTGTCGCACCTTCTGCGCATTCGGAGGAGAAGGCAAAGGAGGACAATGACGAGATGTCTCCAGACGCGGACGAACACCCAAGAAGTAAAGTCACGTCGTCAAAACAGCTGCGAAAACAAAAGAACCCCATCAAGCTTCAGCTGCCCCGCAAACAAATCAACGCAGCAGATAATACGAACGATCCCAACCTTCCACCCACTGCTAACACGGCAGTGCAAAAACACACCCGTCCACTCGGGATCGCAAATACAGATGGAAACAGCTGCTTCATGATTGCCGTCCTCCAAACGTTGTTTGCCGCAGGAATCAATGCCCTCTTGCCCGCGCCACCCCCAGTTTCAGCAAACGAAAAAGATCTTCCTTTCCACTTCCATTTACATGCCATTCTTCACCTTCTGGAAAATGGCGGACTTCGCGGCCAGAGCATGGAAATGGAAACTACCTTCCATCTGGCTAACCTGAGGCTCGAGGGCGATGCCACCGAAATGGGCGAAAAGGGCGACGCGCGCGAATTCCTCAGTCTCGTGCAAGAACACGCAGGAGACACGGCGCTCACGATTGTGCACGGTGGGCTGCAACAGGCCTTGAACGGGTCCACCTCGGTACGGTCTCGAAGCAAGGCCGCCAGCGGCGTCATTGCATGGATCCCGACTTCCCGCTCGGACGAAGGCGGTGCGGACGGTGTCGCGGTCGTGGACAAAAAGAGTTGGCATCGTCTCTTAGACCCTGAGGACACTGCGAATCAGAGGTGAGGAGTTGGAGATCTGACTCCATGTTTTATGTAAATTGTTCTTGTAGTCATGACTCGTTCTCATACATGTGAATACCAGACTTTCGGCCATTCTTTGCTTTGACTGGAACGGGCATTACGTTGCCTTCATTAAGCGCCCGCTTCATGCAACGCATGCCAACGCAAATACCAAGGATGGCGGTGGCGCGCCTGTGACAGCCCCGGCTCACGTGTGGTACTTTATGAATGACCGCAGCGTGAAGCCCATCCATGGCGGTCTTGAGGAAGTGACGCGGCAGCTCAAGAACGCGCACACATTGGGTGGAGTGGATGGTGCGCCGCTGGATGTGATGGAGCCAGATGTCGAAGAGGGAAGTGGCAGTGGTGCAGGTACAGGGAGGAAGACGAGGGCGGGGAAGGCGGCGGGGACGGCGGAGGTGCCAGTTGTTAAGACAACAACGGGTAGGAAGCTGGTTGCGACCGTGTTTGCCTTTGCTCCCATGAGCTGAGAGTATCTTTAGCTGCTGTTTTTGGTCTGTTCATTTTACGGGATGAGAAGGGTGGCGATGGAGGTTTAGGATTTCTGTTGTGCTTCTTTCGCTGCTTTGCTGTTGTTTCTCGATTCCCGTTGTCGCAATGAGGTGATAGATGATTGATATCTTGATTTCTTGCGGAGAAGTTAAAAAATTTCTCTGTTGAAATTTTCGTTTTTGCTCTCACTCATTTCCTTTTTTTGTTATCTGCCGCCGAATGGGCCACGGATGGTGATGAGTCAGCCCCACCCCTCCTCCTGCAATCTCCGATTTGAGTTTCCCGCACTATCGTATCAGATCTTCACATGGCCTTCCACATAAAAAATGAAGCCGGTCGTCGTTGTTGATGGAGATTGATTCCCACAAGTATCGGAAGTCGGGCGCCCCTTCATCCCAATGTCCCACTACTACTTTCCAGCCTCAAGCTTCCCTGGCAGGAGTCTCTACCATCCGTACCGCTCCATGACACTGCCAACGAGTCCGTTGGACCAGTGGATGCCACCAAGCTCACACACACCACTGAATTTGAATGACCTTGACTTCTTACTCGCGCTGAGCACCCAAGTTCCGTTTCCACATCCGGTGGAGCCCTTGTTGCGTCGTCAAGCTCCACCTCAGCCTCTTCACTTCCAGCATCCAATTATTATCCCCTCCTCGCCCACGAGCCCCACCATGCCGCTATCACCAGTGCCACCCACTCATACCAGCCTGCCCTCCCCGCTTCCCGCGATGCCAAACTCTCCGCTTCAGCCAAAGCTTGTCTATGCCATCTCCACCATCGAAGCAGGCATCACCGCGTCGGAAACCCAACGAGAGCGGACTCCACTCGACTGCGACGACGACCCCGCCTCCGATAACGACGACACCGCCGCCGGGTCCCCGCCGGCCTCCCCGGGTCCCACCCGGCGCCGGAGCCTCGGAGTTGGCGGGGGTGCGACCGCGACCAAGCCACAGACACGGCGCGGGCGGAAGTACACGCGACTTACCTCTGAACAGCGGCGGCGGCTTGGAGATATCTTTGAGCGAGACGCGAACCCACGGAGCGACGTGATTCGCGCGCTCGCGGAGGAGTTTGGAGTGCGTTATAGGCTCTTGCAGTACCATTTTCAGAACAAGCGTCGAGCCGCGAGACGCGCTTAGAATTATTTTTGAAAGTTACTGTAACTTGTTTATATCTTGTATTTTTGTTTTATGTAGTATTCCTTCTGATAACCTGAATAAATAATCAGAGGCAAAGATTTGCCAATCCATTTTGGTTAGGCGTGTCAGGAAGGACAGTTTCAGAAGTCTGACCCTCTTCATTTGTTTTGGACCATCGAGACACCCACTGAATGCCTCGTTGTACACGAATATCCTCTACATAAACAGCCGTCGTTAGCAATCTGACCATTGTCCCTCCCCAAGCTATGCTGAATGTTCACGTGCCCTTGCTACATTTGAAACCACTTCTTTATGTAATAAACTTTGCCC